>JAHSUH010002342.1:0-102006 GCA_025388415.1 Cynanchum wilfordii
GAATATTCTAACTATGTCCACGGGAATACGTCTAAAAACATATGATAACTCATTTTTGTCTATGGCATGAATCACTTCAATATTATCCTTTCTATTAATAACATGCATAACATGCAAACAATGAAGCACTGAATGAATAATCGAAGCTTTTGACCTTCTAAGATAAACAAAATGATGCACAATGATATTGTCCCAAAATAGATTTTAAGGACAATTCTACTCTCTTCATACTTAAATCATGATCATATCCAACAAGTCTTAAAGAAATAGACTTTTTATGATGCTAAAAAAGTATAGAAGATCACATACTATTACCTCGTAAGTAGCTCTTCCGCATTAAAATTGCAGTTGTATGGTAGAGTATACATCCGTGTATCTAACTCAAGAATTGTAAGGGTCTCCCAATCAATTCTTCTACCATGATGTACTAATCCTCTCGGAAATGAGTTGCAACGCTCAGTAGCTGCATTCCGATCTATTGGAAATGACTAAATCGAGATAGGGATCGTTGGAGGATGAACTCTCTTCAGTATCATAGCTGCAAGGTAGCAACTATGTATACATAGATAGAAAAAAGAGAGTTGAGTGAATTTAGAGATAAATAGGGGATAGAGTAATGAATAGCCATGAGTAGCAAAGTTTGCACAGTTCCCCATGAACACGATCGTGCAGTGCACATGCACAATCGAATTCTACCATTGGTGTGTGTTTTGAGTGAGTAAAAATATAGTATCATATAAAGCAAATAATCTCACAAAACAGTGTCACATAATCAAACACAACTAAGGCAAAGTACTTATCGCATGCAGATAGTAACACAGGAGTACCACGATTTTAAATTTATAATTATCGTATCCTCGGAAGCGTTGGTGACGGCTGGTTAGTTTCTACCAATTAGGACAATCTTTAAGGTTCAAGGAATTAGTCCTATGTGTCCATTCAATTCATGTACGTTTGTTCAAAGAATAATTAAAACAAGAATGGGAAATAATTAGCTAAGATCTCTAATGAAGTATGCATGATTAATTAAGGTGAAAAATGTTCGAAAGTTCAATTTGCAAATGGATCTAAGGTAATTATGAATTCGAATTGTCTTACTACCGTACCCGAGTTATCTAATGTGATTACCTCAATACGGGTCGTTGCAAGTAATCCTAAACCTTTGTTGATTAATTATTAAGTCGTGAATTTAATAAGTTAATCTTAAGATTTGCATTGATTACTAACTCGAGATTATTAGGCTGCCTAACCTCATTATGGTCGATGCAAGTTATTACACCTAATCCAGCAATTCATTAATTCTCCTATGGTCGGGTCTCCTTAACAAACCGTCAATTTAATTAACTATAGTAGTATCATGCATCAACCTAAGTTTCATAGCATAAACTCAATACGAGAATCAAATCGAAAGCGTAAAACAATAAGCAATTCATAATGTATATTAAACATATCCTTTCCGGAAATGTATAAATCATTAATTAATCAATCTAAATAAAGAGAATCCTTGGACACAGAATCATAACATATAAATGAAAAGTAATACAAGAACGAAAAGAAATGGAAAGAGAAAGTTATCGTGTTGCTCTCACTGCTTCCACAGACTGGCTTAATCCTCCGGACCTCACCGAGACTCGTACTCCGGATCCTTATCCCGCTCGGAAGATCTTCAGCTACCACTCCCCTCAACTAAACTATAGGGTATCCCTTATGGTCGTGGCTCAACCCTAGACTCGAGAAGAAAGAAAAATGAAAACTGGAGCTTATCACGAGATTTTTATTGGCTAGAAACACGGAAATGCTCCTGTTTTGAGTAATTCTGGTGTGCTTCATCAACTGGGGGAGTGCATCTATTTATAGGAGTAGAAAAGGGGCTGAAAACAGTGAAAATTCGATGTGAGACGCCAAAAATACCGTCAACACGGGCTGCAACACGGGCAGAACACGCCCGTGCTGGCTCAACACGGCCAGCAACACGGGCAGGAACACTCCCGTGTTGGCCTTTTTTTTCCGGAAATTTCACTTTTAGTCTCTGATTTCTTCCTTTCTTCAATTTTGGTCCCGAAACCTAAAAAAAAAAAAACGAAGGAATTTGCGTAATTTCCATTCAATTAAATCCAATTAACTCCATAATTAACTCAAATTGAACACAATTAATGTATAAAAACACGATATAAAATCGAGTTATCAATAACTCATCACATGCGAAAAGAATGAAGTACTTAAAATTGCTTCATAAACCATTCTATGCAGAGATCAAATAGAAACAACCTGAAACTCATATTCATCCAACACATGTCAAGTCATAGAATTTTCATGAGGTGTAGTGTGTGTTATTTTGAATTCATCATTCAACCAACAAACTTCTCCACACAACAAGAAACAATAGTACATCAATCCTTCAGAGTTTACGACAACCAATTACAATCACCTTCAAGAACTCAAGTTAATGACACTTATTCCGATATATATATATATATTTATTTATTTATTTATTGATAAACAACGAGAGAGTATTGTTGCTTAACCATATAAACTTTAACTACCCATGTAACGAGTCTCAATCCGGTGGCTCCCGGACCTCAAAGACCTTAGGGCACCGGGCATTCAATTCCCTTCAGGATGGTCCTCAAGTAGCAAAGGATACATGCAAACAGATTCTTATTACTGAAAATAAACTAAACCTAGTGGCAAGTTCCTCAAATTCCTTCAAGTAACTATAACAGATATCATGGTTTCTGATGAGCTACTTTTGTATATAAAAATAGTATGAATAATCGAATGAAATAGTAATGAAAATAATAAGAAATCTCAAGATTAAAATAGGTTTGTCACTTGAATAATAAACTTACCTAGGCAGAGTACCTATCATATAGTTTAGTAAATAAAAGTAAGTATCAAGATTTTAATATTTATAAAAATCGTTTTCCCCAAGACATCTATTATGAAATAGTGTGGAAAAATATAATTAGGTCAACTATGATAATGTTTTGTAATTATGAATCAATCTCAATTAATTCAACCAATATCAAGAGTGATAAGATTGAATTCTAATTTCCTAGAAAGCAAAGTATAACAAGGCAAAGTAGAGAATTAAGCATGTAATGGAAGGTAGAAACTCAAGGGAAAATCATCGGTAAAATGAAGGATACAAACTACTAAGGGCAAGATTAATCATGAATTAACTATCATAATCTCACCAATATTCAAGTCTAAAGATGAACTTCTTCAATACAATTCGTTGCAAGAAATTCATAGATTTAAGAACACTTGAATGTTGACAAGATCAAATCTCCCATCAATCATCCTAGTTCTGGTCCATCAAAAGGAAATCTAATCAAATCAACTTGGCCCTAATCATATGTCCTAGATCCGGCCTAACAATTAGTTTTAATCCGAAACTACAACTTCAAATCAAAGCTCAACTCAAATTACAATTCAATACCAAAGCTAAGATAGAAATTGCAATTCAAATCAATAAAACCACAATATTCAATCCATGAAAACCATAAATTGCCCAAAGTAAATTGTAAGATAAAACCAACCATTTCTACCTAAGAGAAATGTAGAGAGAAGAGTTCTTAAGGTTGGTAGCTAGAAGTAGAGGAACCTCTTCAACTCCCTCCTTGTAATTCTTCTTGTTCTTCTTCAAATTTCCAATTGAGATAGTTGAATCCTCTCTTGCAAGACTTCAAAGAAACTCCTTACAATTTGAGGCAATCTCACAAAAAGAACTACAAGAGACTCTTACAACTACAACAAGTGAGAAAGATCTCAAGAGAAATGAAAATTACAAAGTATAGATCAAATCTCAAAGCTTAACCAATAATTCAAGAATCAAATTGATAGAATAACACATTCCAAGACTAAACAATACTTCTAGCAATCTAGTTAATCAACCAACCCGACCTAAAAAATGTTGGAAATACAAATATTTATAGATAAACGAAATTGGGGGCAAATTAGTCTTTTTAGATAAAATTCTTTAAAAAATTGAAACAGTGAATTAACACGGGCTCAGTGGTATAGGCAACACGCCCTCGGTGACAGGTATATCACCGAGCACGTGTTCTTCTGGCCGTGTTCATCCTTCATACTGGGCGTGTTCATCCAATGAGCACGTGTTCTATAGTGTTGCAAGGCGTGTTCTTCAACCGAGCGCGTCTTCTTTGACTGGGCGCGTTCAGCTTTCTAGAATTTGTATTTTTAGTCCCTGAACTGCACTTTTTTGGTCAATTAACCCTAAGAACTTCCTGAAATCGAAATATCACAATTAAATACACAATTAACAAATTTATCTCAATTTACTCTAATAAACCTCAACAATTATGCACAAATATCCTTCCAAAACATTATCCAATTTAGCGTTATCACAATACTCCACAACTTAAACTTTGCTTGTCCTCAAGCAAATCAAAGAAGGAATTTCAACGAAAAATCGATTGAAAATAATCAAGTGCATAAATGTTTAATCAAATAATTCAAAGTAACTAGTTTACCTTTCAAAGATCTCATAAACAAAATGTTTAAGGAATGATTCACTTCTATGCCTCATCAAGTGTTTTCATGTTTAAGTCAAGAAAAATAAATTTGAACAAATCATTTTCAACTTAAATACGAAAAATGATCATAAAAGCATCCTGAGTGAAGTGTGTGCTCTATCTCAATTAGTGATCCAAATAGAAAATTTCCTCTCAAAGTAAATTACTCAAATAGTGGTTCGGTCGATCGAAAACTTCAAAAATGAGACATAATTGCAATCAAATCTCAAGAAACAAACCACTTATTGAAAAACAAATTTTTATTCAATTTATTCTTCTTCTTTTTCAAATTTTTTATTGTTTGCTTAACAATATCAACTTTAACTACCCTTGTAACGAGTTCCACTCCGATGACTCCCCCAGATCCCGAGAACCTTAGGACACCAGGAATTCATTTTCCATAAGGAGTGGTGCTCAAGTAGCAAAGGATACATGCAAAACAACCTTTTATTCAAGCAATTTATTCAACGAAAATTAATAAAAGTGTAGCAAGTCTCTAAAAGAATTTTCAAGTGAAAACGCAAGTTATTTCCGTTCCTAAAATACTTAATACTATTCAAATAAACTGTCCAAAAGTAGTCCACTAATCATAACAACCAACCAAGAATAGCTATGTCAAAAGAGTTTTTTTCAGGATTTTCCTATAATCATGCTCGTATCAAGTATCAACAAAATGAACTAAATCAAATCTCGAGACTTTCAACAATCAACAACCGATATCTATCATCGGCTAAGCAAATCAAATTCCCAAAACAAAGTTCACAAAATAATCTTTTCAAGTAAACTAATTATTTTGAAAAATTTGAAAAAATTTTGCAATTTTTTTGAAAATATTTGCAAATTGAGATAAACGAACTCACACACCTACCCCACAACTTGAAAATTGCATTGTCCTCGGTGTACAAAGCTAATACCCCACAACTTATTTTAAGGAAAAATAAGAAAGCGAGAAAAACTATTAAAAAGAAAAGGAAATAGGTGTGGAAAATCTAGTAAAAGAAATCAAGTTACAGAGTGAAAAAGAAGAAAGACTCTCCTATCAAGTTCATCAATCGAGGTACATGTCGTTATCTTTCTTGGTGAAAGGTTCCATGTAAACTTTCAATCTTTGGCCGTTGATTTTAAACGTCGATCCATCTTCTCTTATTACTTCGTAAACTCCATATGGAAGGACTTAAGAAATTACGAACGGACCGGTCCAATAGCTTTCCAATTTTCCTGGAGACATTTTCAAACGAGAGTTAAAGATTAAAACTTTATCCCCACAGGAAAATTCTTTTTGACCTCGAAGATGCTTATGATGCCATAATTTGGATTTCATCTTGAAATTCAAAGAATTCTCGTAAGCTTGAAATCTCCATTCGTCGAGTTCGTGAAGTTGCAAAATTCTTTCTTTCGTAGTAGTAAGTTCATCCAAATTGCACTTCAGAAGAGCCCAAAAAGCTTTATGTTCAATTTCAAAGGGCAAGTGACAAGTTTTACCATAGAGAAGTCGATATGGAGAAAATCCCGTTGAAGTACGAATTGCAGTCCGGAAAGCCCATAAAGCATCTTCTAGCTTTAAAGACCAATCTCCTGTTAACTCCCACATTTTTCTCTAAAATTCTTTTGATTCCTCGATTTGTTACTTCTACTTGTCCACTTGTTTGAGGGTGGTATGATGTGGATAGTCGATGTTGGACTCCATATCTCTTGAGGATCTTCTCGAGTTGAGAATTACAAAAGTGAGTTCCTCTATCGCTGATTAATGCTTTCAGGCACCCAAACCTTTCAAACAAACGTTGAAGAAACTTGCATACAATTTTAGCATCGTTAGTAGCACAAGCTTGGGCCTCCGACCACTTAGAAAAATACTCAACAACTAATGAAATATACTTATTTCCATAAGAAGAAGGAAAAGGGCCCATAAAATCAATACCCCAAATATCAAAGATCTCGACACTTTGAATAATCCGTTGTGGCATTCGGTCTCGTACTGAGATTTTTCCGGTCCGTTGACAAGTATCACACGCTTTTACAAAGGAGTGTGCATCTTTGAACATCGCCGGCCAATAAAAACCAGCTTTCGATACCTTTCTTACTGTGTTGTTTGTAGCTAGGTGTCCTCCCGTTGGTCCCGTGTGACAATGTTCTAGAATCTCGAAACATTCCATCCCTGAAACACATCTTCTAATAATTTGATTAGCACAAATTAGGTATAAGAACGGATCTTCCCAAAAATAGTATTTTAAATCGGAAAAGAATTTATGCTTTTGTTGAGAAGATAGATCACTTGGAAGTATTCTAGCGGCAAGATAGTTAGCAATATCGGCAAACCAAGGAAGAGATTTATCAATAAAATTTAAAACTTCTATTAAAAATAAACTCTCATCGGGAAATGTATCGGCTATCATGGTTTTATCGAGGGCCTCAAGCTCGGGATTTTTTAATCGAGATAAGTGATCTGCAGCTACATTTTCGCATCCTTTCTTGTCACGGATTTCAATATCGAATTCCTACAATAATAATACCCATCTTATTAATCTTGGTTTTGCATCAATTTTGTTAAAGAGGTATTTTAAAGCAGAATGATCGATATAGACAATAGTTTTTGACATGATTAAGTAAGAACGGAATTTATCAAAAGCAAAAACAACAGCTAGCAATTCTTTCTCAGTAGTAGTGTAGTGCGTCTGTGCATCTGTGAGAGTTTTACTAGCATAGGATATAATATGGAATTTCTTGTCACGTCGTTGTCCTAAAACTACCCCTACCGCATAATCACTAGCATCACACATAAGTTCAAAAGGAAGACTCAATCCGGTGATATCATGATAGGTGGAGTAGTCAATAATTTCTTCAAAATATTAAAGGCATGAAGACAATTTTTATCAAATAAAAAGGGAACATCTTTTCCAAGCAAGTTGTTCAAAGGTCTAGCAATCAATGAAATTTTTTTAATAAAAACGACGATAAAATCTAGCATGTCCTAGAAAACTTCGAACACCTTTAACATTCATAGGAGGGGGAAGTTTTGAAATAACTTCTATATTAGCCTTATCAACCTCCAATCCAAAATGTGAAATTTTATGCCCAAGGACTACTCCCTCTTGTACCATAAAATGACATTTTCCCCAATTTAAAACGAGATTAGCTTTCAAACATCTCCTAAGCATACTTTCTAGATTCTTTAGGCATGATTCAAAGGAATTACCAAAGATGGAAAAATCATCCATGAAAACTTCCATAGTATCTCCTAACATGTCATCAAAAATAGATGTCATACAACGTTGAAAAGTGGCCGGAGCATTACATGAACCAAAGGGCATACGCCTATATGCAAAGGTACCATGTGGACAAGTAAAAGTAGTCTTATGTTGGTCTTCGGGAGCAATAGGAATTTGAAAATAACCCAAAAAGCCATCTAAAAAGCAATAATAGGAATGTCCGGCAAGTCTTTCAAGCATTTGATCAATAAAAGGGAGAGGGAAATGATCTTTCCTAGTAGCACTTTTCAATTTACGGTAATCAATACAAACACGATGTCCAATCATAGTTCTAGTAGGAATAAGCTCATTGTTGTCATTCTTGACCACCGTAATACCTCCCTTTTTAGGCACAACTTGTACGGGACTTACCCACTCACTATCCGAGATAGGATAGATCAAACCTGCATCCAACAATTTAACAACCTCTTTCTTTACTACCTCACACATGTTAGGATTCAATCTTCTTTGAGGTTGTACACAAGGTTTGTAATCATTTTCAAGAAAAATCTTGTGAGAACAAAAGCTTGGACTTATACCTGGAATATCCATAATCTTAAATGCAAATGTCCGCTTATACCTTTTAAGTATACCTAATGTAAGCTCCTTTTGTTATTCCATTAAATTTGAAGCAAGTATTACCGGGAGCTTTTTGTCTTCATCAAGAAAGCCATAACATAAATGACTTGGTAATTCCTTTAATTCAAGATCCGGAGGGTCAACAAAGGAAGTTTGCTTCTTTTGAAGTTCCTTGACATTTGCATAAGAATCCAAAGAATCATCATCTTCACATATAGTAACATGATTAGGATCATCTAACAAAATTTTATTCATGTTATTTTCCACAAGTTGATCAATACAATCCAATGAAAACAACTTATCATCAAATTCCATAGGTTGCATAAGAATAGAATTCAAATTATAAGACATGCTTTCCTCATCTATTCTCATTTTGATATGATCATTGAGAACTTCATTCAATGCTTTGATAGTAGCTAGAAAGGAACTTCCAAAAATGAGAGGAGCATCATTATGCATGTCTAGAACAACAAAATCTACTGGACAAATCAAAGAATTTTTTTTCACAATCAAGTTTGTGACAATTCCTAATGGAAAATGAATTGTTCTATTATCAAAATGCACTCTCATTTTGGTAAACTGTAAATCATACAGTCCTAGCTGTTTGAATAGAAACAGAGGCATGAAGTTCATACTTGTACTAGCATCCACTAAAGCATGTAAATCATGTATGTTCCCTATAGTACAAGACAATGACAAGTGATTAGGGAACTTTTGAATTGAAGAACATCCTTCCAAAAGTGCTATAGAACATACTTTACTCAATGTTACTCCATCAAGATCAAAAGAATATTTTTTAGTACAAACGTCTTTAAGAAATTTAGCATACTTTTGCACACTACTAATCAACTCAAGTAATGGAAAATTCAAGGAAATTCTTTTAAGAGAATTGAAGAAATGATTGAAAGTCTCCCTTTCTTTTTCTTCCTTAGATTTAGCCGAGAGGGGCATTACATTTTGTGCCATTATTTCAACTCCTTTTCTTCCAAACTGCAAGATCAAATTACTAAGTCTCTTCCCAAGTCCCTACAAAAATTGATTATAAAGAAAATAAAAGAGAATACTTGACGGAAATTTTAAGGAAAAGAGATTGAAACAAAAATAATGCATGCTGTCGGGTGGAATAAAAACAGAGGAAACTGCAGGGGAAAATGAAATATACCCAATGGAATTTGTACAAAAACAGAGTTGTACATAGTGAAGCTACTGGAATTTTTCTGAAAAACAGAGGAATGAAGAAGCAGCCTACTGGAATTACAAAATTAACAGAGCAGTTTGCATACTGAAGTTTAGTGGAAAAATTACAGCAGAGGCAGTGAAGATTGCTTACTGAAAAGAATAAAACAGCAAGTATCTACTGGATTTAATACAATACAGCAGTGGTGCATACAGATTGCTATTGTACTGCCCAAAAAGTCAGTGAAAATGCAGTGTACAAATATATATATATAAATCAATACACCTAGCTACTGGAAATGGAAAACCAAATAAATGAGATTACATACAACTAATGTATCTATATGCAATCATTACAACTCCATGTAGAGTGAAGTTACATAGAAGCCATATACTAGCCTACTGTAATACAAAGACAAATCATGCAGAAAGCTAACTACATATATACAATAATACAATATATACGTACAGTATACTACCTAATTCAATTCCATGCATACGAAAAATATACAAGCTAACTCCATCTCATGCAAAAACCAATACTAAATTATAATTGCAACTCAAAGAAAGAAAGGCAACAAGTCTACTGGAATGAATTAAATAAACAAACTGGAAAATGCTGGATGAATTTGAACGTAAATGTTGGTCATCAAACTAGCATTTCTTAGAATTAATTTCTAAGAATGCTTCTTAATCTAAAACTAAACAAACATATTACCTAAGAACTTAAGAATACTAGATAGAATCATAAAAATGCATTTCTAAGGAAAAATAATGGTGACCAAATATTGAAGACAAATCATGCAAACTAAAACTAAATCCTATCAATATATGCAAAATAAGTAATCTAAATGCAAAGCCATACCTAAACTCATATCAAGCACAAAACAAGGTTAACAAAAAATAAAAGGCATGAAAAACTCCTAACATTAGTCCTAAAATCTATCAAAAAGAAGTATCATAATAATAACAATAATAATCTCCATGAATTGGAAACATTATTAAAATACTAACTTCTACAACTAAACTAACTAAACTAGAAAGCACTTAAAGAATATAAAGACATGAAGATAAAATGATATGAAAATGAAATACTAACTAAGAAATGAAAGACAAGTAATGAAAATGCAAAACAAGTAAATGACAAGTAATGAAAATAAGGTTAAGAAGAGAAGTAAACTAAACTACTCTACCATAATACCTAAAAATCAAGACAATGTCCATAACAACTACCTAAGTTAAAGGATTAACATGAAACATAAGGCATGAAAATACACCTAGGACATGAAATACAAATCTATTAAAGACAAAATCAATCAAGAAAGTAAAGCACTAAAGTTATAAGAATGAGAAGTAGAACATTGAAGAGAAAGTTAGAAAACTAGTAAGATCCTATACTAACCATACCTAAGAACTATTTAGAAAACACTAAAGATACTAATAGCAAAATAATCGTGTTAAGAGGTTAAGAAAATTATTAGACCTAAATTCTATCCTAAGGATTAGACTAAGAAACATAACCTAAAGATCTAAATAAAATCCTAAGAATGAAAGTAAGTAGAACTAAAAATTAACCTAATCTAAGGCACTAAACTAACTAAGCTATCTAATCTAGATCAAAATCAACTAAAGTTAACCTAAATCCAAATATCTAAACTATATTCTAACTAAAACTTAATAAGGAAAGGTTAATCCTAAGGGATCTATACTTACCAAAAATCTAACTAAGGCTAAAATCATTAAACTAAAGTCAATTAAAATACTAAATAAATAACTAGATCAAAATTCTAAAAATTAGTCCTAAAGAAAAACGAATCAAGGTAAGTAAAGTCAAGTGTCAAGTAACATAAAATTTCTAATCAATTCTAATATAAGAACAAGAAAAATCATAGAATCAAAGTTAAGCTACTCAACTTAAAAATAAGAAACAACTAATCAAATGAAATTAAAATCAATCAATCAAATATCAAAGATCTATCAAGAAGACCAAAGATACTTCAAGAAAAATAAAAGATACTTAAGATTGATTTCATATAACAAATCATAACATAGTTGAACTATTATATAATTCACATCATTACCATGAAAATTTTCCCAATAATCATAAGAAATTAGGAGGAAAACTTCATGAATTCAAAAGAATAGAATTCCCCGCAACGGCGCCAAAAATCCGATGAGCTACTTTTGTATATAAAAATAGTATGAATAATCGAATGAAATAGTAACAAAAATAATAAGAAATCTCAAGATTAAAATAGGTTTGTCACTTAAATAATAAACTCACCTAGGCAGAGTACCTATCGTATAGTTTAGTAAATAAAAGTAAGTATCAAGATTTTAATATTTATAAAAATCGTTTTCCCCAAGAGATCTATTATGAAATAGTGTGGAAAAATATAATTAGGTCAACTATGATAATGTTTTGGAATTATGAATCAATCTCAAGTAATTCAACCAATATCAAGAATGATAAGATTGAATTCTAATTTCCTAGAAAGCAAAGTATAACAAGGCAAAGTAGAGAATTAAGCATGTAATGGAAGGTAGAAACTCAATGGAAAATCATAGGTAAAATGAAGGATACAAACTACTAAGGGCAAGATTAATCATGAATTAACTATCATAATCTCACCAATATTCAAGTCTAAAGATGAACTTCTTCAATACAATTCGTTGCAAGAAATTCATAGATTTAAGAACACTTGAATGTTGACAAGATCAAATCTCCTATCAATCATCCTAGTTCCGGTCAATCAAAAGGAAATCTAACCAAATCAACTTGGCACTAATCATATGTCCTAGTTCCGACCTAACAATTAGTGTTAATCCGAAACTACAACTTCAAATCAAAGCTCAACTCAAATTACAATTCAATACCAAAGCTAAGATAGAAATTGCAATTCAAATAATAAAACCACAATATTCAATCTATGAAAACCATAAATTGCCCAAAGTAAATTGTAAGATAAAACCAACCATTTCTACCGAAGAGAAATGTAGAGAGAAGAGTTCCTAAGGTTGGTAGCTAGATACAAGATAGAGATTACAAAAGTAATAGAAGTAGAGGAACCTCTTCAACTCCCTCCATGTAATTCTTCTTGTTCTTCTTCAAATTTCCAATTAAGATAGTTGAATCCTCTCTTGTAAGACTTCAAGGAAACTCCTTACAATTCGAGGCAATCTCACAAAAAGAACTACAAGAGACTCTTACAACTACAACAAGTGAGAAAGATCTCAAGAGAAATGAAAATTACAAAGTATAGATCAAATCTCAAAGCCTAACCAACAATTCAAGAATCAAATTGATAGAATAACACCTTCCAAAACTAAACAATACTTCTAGCAATCTAGTCGATCAACCAGCCAGCCTCAACAATGCTGGAAATACTAATATTTATAGATAACCGAAACTGGGGTAAAATTAGTCTTTTTAGATAAAATTCTCAAAAAAATTGGAACAACGAATTAACAACGGGCTCAGTAGTATAGGCAACACGCCCTCGGTGACAGGTATATCACTGAGCACGTGTTCTATAGTGTGTCGGGGCATGTTCTTCATTGAGTGCGTTTTCTTTGTTGGGTGCGTTCAGCTTTCCGGAATATGCATATTTAGTCCCTGAACTACACTTTTTTGGTCAATTAACCCCAAGAACTTCCTGAAATCGGAAATATCACAATTAAGTACACAATTAACAAATTTATCTCAATTTACTCTAATAAACCTCAACAATTATGCACAAATATCCTTCCAAAATATTATCAAATTTAGTGTTATCGGTTTCCAAAAGATATCATACTATGATCTCAAGTGTCCAAAGATAATCCGTCAATTAAACAATTAAACAAAATGTTGTGCTTAAATTATTCAATAATTTCCTATTAAAGGACTTGTATCAAACTTCTATGAAGAATTCAAATCATCTCTAAAAACTTAAGCATTTAAATAGCTAACACATATCATAGGCTGAGTAAATCAAGCTTCCACATAGAATACTTATTCAAGCTCCCTATAAGTGCTTCTTTACTGTCATTAAGTTGGATTGGCCTTTTCGTCCTCAAAAGGACTTTATGTTTGATTTTCTCAAATAATTCCTTGAAAAATTTCAACTCTGTTTGTTCACTTTGAATGATGTTTCACCCTCATTCATTACTTCGCAAGCTCCCATGGTGAGACTTGTTTAATAACAATTGAGTTTGTACAATAGCTTTTAAAACATCCTCAAAACATTTTCAAATGTGAATATAGTAACATTTTATCCTCAAGTTGAAATTCCTTTAAACTGTCTATCATGTCAAATCCTATTTTTCCAATTAAAGCTCATTGAATTTATCATATTCATAAAATTCATTCAATTGTAGGATTATATCCAATGTACACTAAATGTTTTATAATTCAACAAGTCAGGCCAGGGTGATCAGTGTACATAGTAGTGTTGGACAAGACTGATAACTCAATTTTATATTATGTTTTTATACATTAATTGTGTTCAATTCGAGTTAATTATGGATTTAATTGGACTTAATTGAATGGGAATTACTCAAATTCTTTATGTTTTCGATTTCAGTAGTTTTAGGGACCAAAATTGAAGAAAGGAAGAAATCGGGGACTAAATTACAATTTAAGAGTAACGCGTGCAACATCGTGCCACACACGCGCAGCATTGTGCCATATAAGTGTCGTGCCACAATGTGCAGCACCGTGCCGCTATGGCCTAGTAAATGTCCCACATTGGAAAATTTCTGTTTTCCAGCCCAATTTACCCCTATAAATAGAGGCATCATGTGCAAGCTTTGGCACACCAGAGTCACTCAGAACAGGAGCATTTCCGTGTTCCTAGCCAATAGGAATTTCGTGATAAGCTCTAGTCGAGTTTTTAGTTTTCATTTTTCTTTCTTCTCGAGTGTAGGGTTGAGCCTCCACCATAATGGATACCCTATAGTTTAGTTGAGGGAGTGATAGCTGAAGATCTTTAGAGAGAGATAAGGATCCGGAGTACAAGTCTCGGCGAGGTCCGGAGGATTAAGCCAGCTCGTGGAAGCAGTGAGAGCAACACGACAACTTTCTCTTTCCTTTTCTTTTCGTTCTTGTATTACTTTTCCTTTAAATGTTATGATTCTGTGCGATACTCTTTATTTTGATTGATTGATTAATGATTTTTATATTTCCGGAAAGGATATGTTTTAATATACATTATGAATTGCTTATTGTTTTACGCTTTCGATTTAATTCTCGTATTGAGTTTATGCCATGAAACTTAGGTTGATGCTTGATACTACAATAGTTAATTGAATTGACGGTTTGTTAATGAGTCCCCACCATAGGATATTTAATGAGTTTCCAGATTAGGACTAATAACTTACAGCGATCGTACCGAGGTTAGACATCCTAATAATCCTGGGTTTGGAATTAATGCAAATCTTAAGGTTATGTTATTAAATTGACGCCTTAATAACTAATCTAAAAAGGTTTAGGATTTCTTACAACGACCAGTATTGAGGTAACCATTCTAGACAACTCGGGTATGGTAGTAAGACAATTCGAATTCATAATTGCCTTAGATCCGCTTGCAAGCTACACTTTCCAACATTGTTCACCTTAGTTAATCATACGTACTTCATTAGAGATCTTAGTTAATTATCTTTCCATTCTTGTTTTAAATATTCTTTAAACAACATATCTGAATTGAATGGACACCTAGGACTAATTCCCCGAACCTTAAAGATTGTCATAATTGGTAGAAACTAACTAGCCGTCACCAACGTTCTCGTGGATACGATATTTATAAATTTAAAATCGTGGTACTCCCGTGTTACTATCTGGATGCGATAGGTACTCTGCCTTAGTTGTGTTTGATTATGTGACACTGTTTTGTGAGATTATTTTCTTAATTTGATATATATTTTACACACTCAAAACACACACCAAAGACCAAACTTATCAAATGCATATACAACAACTAGCATAGTATATCATTTGGAAATTCATAGCATTTCTTTGTCCTCAAACAACTCCTACTGCATAATTACTAACATCACATATCATATAACAAATTTCAATCAGGGGGTGTTATAATGGGTGTAGTAGTGAAAGAATTCCTTCAATAAAATTCATGCAAAAATCCCTTACCAAGCACAAAAGGAATAACTTTTCCTTTATTTTCATGCATCTTTATAGCATAGATTCCAGATTTCACAAGCAATATATGAACGTATATCAATCATAGGAAATCGTCTATCCAATCTCTTATCATGTTAAGAAAATAATATAACAAGGACATCTATCTAAAAAAAACCAATAGAACATGTATAAGAGCAAAGGCTAGGATTGATAATTGGATTGTCGGTAATTGAAAGCAAAAGCTCTTTTGTACCTCTTTTCGTGCATCCGGAATCAATCTCTTTTGTTCCTTATTTAGATTTGCAATTCTAATCAAGGAAGTTCTTACCTTCAGCTTAGGAATCCATAGTAAAGGTGGTATAACAAAGCCTTTCGGTTTCAATTCAGGTGGATCCTCACATGATGAATTAAAAAAATTTTAGTTTTTGATAATACCAAAGATAGATTAGGCATGATGTTTCAATACGATAAGAAGAAGGCAAAGGAAAAAATTTTAAGAATTTGAAAAAAAAAAAAAAATTGTACTTTTTTTTTCCGACCCTAGATAATCTCTAGAGTTTTTCCTAGTATGGTTTTAGAATGAATTTTCTAAAACTAGATGGCCTTAATTATTAAATTCTAGATAATTTCTAAAATTAACAATTTAGGAAACCATATACTTAGGAAAGTGAGGTCTAATTCCACTAATCATGTCATAAAGGATAGTTCTACCGTTACCAAATCATAAAGTTTCTAAAATTTTGATCAGGAATTTTAAAAATATTATGAAGTTAGCATCTCCGACAACGACGCCAAAAGTCTGGTGTGTGTTTTGAGTGAGTAGAAAATAATATCATATTAAGCAAATAAACTCACAAAATAGTGTCACATAATCAATCACAACTTAGGCAGAGTACCTATCGCATGCAGATAGTAACACGAAGTACCACGATTTTATATTTGTAAATATCGTATCCTCGGGAACATTGATAACGGCTGGTTAGTTTTTACCAATTATGACAATATTTAAGGTTCGGAGAATTAGTCCTATGTGTCCATTCAATTCAGGTTTGTTGTTTAAAGAATGATTAAAACAAGAATGGAAAACTATTAACTAAGATCTCTAATGAAGTTCGTATGATTAATTAAGGTGAACAATGTTCGAAAGTTCAGTTTGCAAATGGACCTAAGGCAATTATGAATTCAAATCGTCGTACTATCATACCCGAGTTATCTAATGTGATTACCTCAATATGGTTGTCGCAAGTAATCCTAAACCTTTATAGATTAGTTATTAAGTCATCAATTTAATAAGTTAATCTTAAGGTTTACATTGATTATGAACTCAAGATTATTAGGCTGCCTAACTTCAGTATGGTTGCCGCAAGTTATTAGACCTAATCTGTCAATTTGTTAAATCTCCTATGGTTAGGTCTCCTTAACAAACCGTCAATTCAATTAACTATAGTAGTATCATACATCAACCTAAGTTTCATAGCATAAACTCAATACGAGAATCAAATCGAAAGCGTAAAACAATAAGTAATTCACAATGTATATTAAAACGTATCCTTTCCAAAAATGTATAAATCATTAATTAATCAATATAAATAAGAGAATCTTAGGAGACAGAATCATAACATATAAAGGAAAATTAACACAAGAATGTAAAGACAAGGAGAGAGAAAGTTGTCGTTTTGCTCTCACTGCTTCCACGAGATGGCTTAATTCTCTAAATCTCGTCGAGACTTGTACTCCGGATCCTTATCTCGACCTAAAGTTCTTCGGAATTGACTCGTCTCAACTCAACTATAAGGTATCCCTTATGGTTGAGGTTCAACCCTACACTCGAGAAGAAAGAAAATGAAAACCGAAAAACTACGAGAACTCTTTAGATCTAGCGTTGGCACTCGAGTTCTCGTTGTTCCGAGTGATTCCGATCTACCTAGAACTTGCAAATGGTGCCTCTATTTATAGGGGTGAGTTCGGGGGTGTTTTGGATATTCTTTAAGCAAAAATCTCGAGAAATTCGGATCTGGGCTCTAGACGGCCCGTCCACTCCTCTGTACAGCCCGTGCACACTATTAAAAAATTACCATTTTGCCCCTGATTTTGCCTAATTTTGCAATTTAGCCCTAAAACTTTCCTGAAATCAAAATAGTGTAATTAAATGTTATAATCAACTAATTACAACCAATTAATACCATAATTAACTCAAATTGAAGACAATTATTATACCAAAAACACGATATAAAATCGAATTATCAATTGAGTTCTTGTTAAAATCATGTAAGGATGATGATTTTAAGAAATTTCGAGGAACTTACAACCAACTTAAGGAAAAATGGTTTCTTTCGGATATTAAGTCCATGCTCATGCAAGAGGAGGCAAGGCAAAGGGAAGACCTTAAGGCCAAATTTCTCCAAGCTAACTTTGTCTATCATGGTAATTCAAAAGTTGGTTCTAGTGGCAGTAAAGCTCCAATTAAGAAATGGAAGAATAAGGGAAAATAGTCATTTAAGGTGCAGCCCAGGTAAAGGGCATGGACAGAGTTGAAAAGATTTTGAAATGTTTCTTTTGCAACAAACTTGGGCACAAGAAAGCCTATTGCCTAAAGAGGAAGGCATGGTTTTAAAAGAGAGGATTGCCTAAATCTCTATCGAATGTTGGAAAGTGAAAGCTTTCTATTTATGGGAAACAAGATGAAGTCCAGAATTGAAGGAGTAGGGACGTATAGAATTGGATATTGGAACAAACCTTGTGGTACTGGTTTATTATTGGATATTTTGTATTGTTGCAATCTAAATTATAGTTTTGTTAATTTCCTATTTATCGTTGACATTGAATGTGTTGTTGGTATGAAAAAAAAAATGCACTTAATAAGTCTTCTTCTGACTTGTGGCATAAAAGTTCATATACCCAAAGAGAGGATTTTGAGACTATTTAAAAGTGAAGTTTTGTCTCAATTGGATTTTACTGATTAGAATAATACTTGTGTGGATTGCATTAAGGGTAAGCAAACCAAACATGTATCACAACAAGTTGCCACAAGGAGTAGTGAATTACTCGATTTAATACATACAAATATTTGTTGTCCTTTCAATGTACCGTCTTGGTGCAACGAGAGGTATTTTATCATCTTCATTGATGATTACTCTAGATATTGTTACCTTTATTTGTTGCATGAAAGAACTCAATCGGTTGATATCCTTGAGACATTCACTACGGAAATTGAGTGGCAGTTAAATAGAAAGGTTAAGGTAATAAGTTTGATAGAGGTGGTGAATATTATGGAAAGACATCGAAAGTTGAACAAATTTCAAGTCCATTTAAGAAACTCCTTGAATTTGAGGACATTCGTGCGCAGTATACAATACACGGATCGCCACATAAAAAATGGTGTAATAGAAAGGCGTAACCGTACATTGATGGAAATGGTGAGGAGTATGATAAATGATATTTTTATACCTATTTCATTGTGGATGTATGCATTTAGAACAACTGCATATATATTGGATAAGGTACCTAGTAAAGCAGTTTCTAAGACTCCTTTTGAATTGTGGACATCTAGAAAGCCTAGTTTAAGACATCTTCATGTGTGGGGCTGCCAAGTCCAAGTGAGGATATATAATCCACAAAGTTGGATTCTAGAACCATTAGTGGTTATTTCATAAGATATCCAGAGAGGTCAAAAGGGTATAGATTCTACTGTCCTAACCATAGTACGAGAATTGTAGAGTCTGGAAATGCTCGCTTCATTCAAAATGGCAATGTCAGTGGGAGTGTGGGAGCACATAATATAGATATAAGAGTGTCATTGATGGACCAAAGCCCATCGAGTGATCCATCTCAAGTTGACGTTCCTATTATTATAGCACAGCTACAAGGCATGAATATGGAAGAACAACAAATGGATGCTCCAAACCTACTTATGGATGTCATTGTTCAAGAAGAGGAGGAAAATTCTCAAATTAATGAGTAAGGGCAACCTTAAGAAGAAATAGCAGTAAGGAGATCTACTAGAGAGAAAAGATCAACTATTTCAAGTAACCACATAGTTTATACACTTGAGCATGAAAGTGACTTGGACATTGATAATGACCCAGTCTCTTTTGATCAAACCATGAGCAGTGAAAATTTCTAAAAAGTGGTTGATGACCATGAAAGAAGAGTTGAAATCTATGGATGACAACAATTTTTGGGAAATGATGGAATTGCCGAAGTATTCTAAAATAGTTGGTTGTAAATGGGTCTTTAATACCAAGAGAGACTTTAAGGGCAATGTCGAGAGGTAAAAAGCCATACTTGTTGCCGAAGGTTGCACTCAAAAGGATGGCATTAACTATAAAGAGACTTTCTCTCCAGTTTCTAGAAAGAACTCTTTAAGGATCGTAATGGCTTTGGTGGCTCATTTTAATCTTGAGCTTCACCAAATGGATGTTAAAACAACCTTTCTCAATGGAGATTTGGAAAAAAGAGATATATATGGATCAACCTCAAAGTTTTGAAACCACAAGTGAAGGAAATCTGATATGTAGGTTAAAGAAATCAATCTACGGATTAAAACAAACTTCCCTACAATATTATTTGAAGTTTAATGATACTGTATTGTCATATGAGTTTGTAGACATGACCGTTGACCGGTGCATCTACATGAAGGGTGTAGGAAACAAGTTTATAATCCTTGTGTTGTATGTAGATGATATTCTTCATGCCACTAGTGATCGTGGGTTATTACATGATGTTAAGAATTACCTTTCTAGCAAATTTGAGATGAAGGATATAGGTGAGGCTTTCTATGTGATCGGAATAGAAATATTTCGAGATAGATCACAAGGAATTTTGGGTTTGTCTTAAAAGTCTTACATCAATAAAGTTCTAGAAAGATTTAAAATGAAATCATGTACACGTAGTCCAGTTCTTATTCGGAAAGGGGGCAATTTCAGTCTATATCATTAGAGAACTGCAAAGTAAGTTTTAAGGTACTTACAAGACACCTCGGATCACATGCTCACATATAAAAGAACGAGTAATATTGAGGTTGTTGGTTACTCGGACTCGACTATGTCAAATATAAGGATACCCAAAAGTCCATATTTGGCTATTTGTTCCTTCTAGCTGATGGAACTGTTTCTTTGAAGAGTGGTAAGTGGTATATCATTGTTACTTCCACTATACGGGTTGAATTTGTAGCACGTTTTGAAGCTACAATTCAATTGTTGCGGCTATGCAATTTTGTTGATGGTTTAGGAATCGTTGGTACCATTGCTAAACCAATGAGGATTTATTGTAATAATGTGACAACCGTATTCTTCTCTAAGAATGATAGATACTCCAAAGGTGCCAAACATATGGGTTTAAAGTATTTATCTGTCAAAGAAGAAGTGCAGAATCAAAGAGTTCAAATAGTGCATATTGGCACGAATGATATGATTGAGGATCCGTTGACTAAAGGACTAGCTCCCAAGACTTTATTGGCCATATTAGCAATATGGGAGTAGTCACAAAGTCCTTGTATAGGGGACGATTGGTCATACATGTATGAATTTATGGTTAGCACATTTAAGTTTATTTGAAACTCTAGATATCGATGCATGTTTGGATTTTTTTCTTATTTATGAATCATATTTCAGTTATGCATATTTTGTTATGATTATAGATATTGGGTCTTATTTTAAGACATTGTGGGATAAGATATTTTTGGGTGTTTATCTTATCAAATTGTGATTGTTTGAATTGAATTGAGTTGTGATACATGGAAGTAATTAGGACGTTTGCCCGTGACCGCCATGATTCGATTCGATTAGTTTAGTTCTTACGAAGTTGTGACTTATACATTACATTATTTAAATGAGCTCAAATTATGTTAATATGTTATATATTTTTCATAAATGAATCAAGTGGGAGAATTTTAGAAATTTAATTTCTAATGTTTATTCATATAATTTGAGTATATTTGTTATATATATGAATTCATCAAGTGGGAGAATGTTAGTGATTCACAAAATTTTCAAAACACGATTGTGACTAATACCAATTTCAAGTTAAGTAATTCGGTAAGTACCATAATTTGCAAACACTTGCATCCCACATTTATAACCTTTTACGAGATTTCTTTTGTTTTTTTTTTTTTCCCCTTTCTTCTTTTCTTTTGTAAAAAGAACTTTGCGATGTATATGAAAAATTCTAGACAGATTGAATGCATTCATGTCCTTGCGGTTGAGTATTATCATCATAATATTATGAAAGGTTCCATTCATTGACTTCTGGCATTTAATAAAGAGTCGACAGAAAAAATGCAACAAGTACTTATTTCATGAATGCGTTTATGTTTTTTTTTTTCTTTCTTTTTTTCCAGTGTTGAAGGACCACATACATTCGACCACGGAACTACTCCCCGAATGAATGAGTCATACAATCTTAATCAGACAAAGCTTAATTTGGAACAATTCAAAAGAAGGTATATTGTACAAAACAAGTGAAGCATTGGTGGTAGACCATTCAAATCTCTTTTCTTCCATTCATAAATTATGATTCACGCAAAAACCGCTGCATTAATTTTTTTTTTTTTTCATCATTAGGTATCTAAGATTAATTCAAATCTAATTCAATTACATATATATATATATATATATATATATATATATATATATTTGACTTATTTAAAAAGAAAAGTATGACTTTAACTCTTAGCTTGTAACCTTATATCTATCAAAAAAAAAAAAAAATTTGTGACCTCATATATTATTGTAAAATTCTTAGTCACTTGTGAAGTTTCTATATAAATAGATATTGGGTAATTGCCCCTCTTCGTCACTTGATTTTAAGATGTCTATTATATCCCAAAAAAAAAAAAAAAAAAAAAATTAAGATCTCTCATTTTTATTTCCTTTATATTTTATCCATGTTTTATAATCATTTATATAATTTAATTTCCTTGTTTAGTTTTATTTAAAAGTTATCATGTAAGTCATTATCCAGGAATCAAAATACACATAAATTAGACATTTAGGAACCTAAAGGACAATCTTTTATATTGTGAAAACATAGGTCATTTGATAAAATTTTTAATAGAATTAAATGAATGGACAAATTTGTATAATTGATTATACAATAAAAATGAGGGAAAAAGATTTGAAAAAAAAAAAAAAATCAAATGTATGAAAAGGTATAGTTTAAAGAAAAGTGACAACTTTCTTTTTTAAAATATATATATATATATATATATATATATATATATATATATATATATATATAGGTTATCCGGGTATATTTGTTATCTCCTAAAGACGTTTTAAAATTTTTTATTATTAAGCATGGAAAAATATCTCTAAAAAGAAATATGTAAAAATTAAAGTATGTTAATGAATTAAAAAAGTCTCACTTTTTTTTTTTTTTTTTTAAAAAAAAAAAAATTCATGACTCCAAAATATTTTTTAAAAAATTAATTAATTTCTCCTATTGAAGTGGCTAAAATTGTAGTCTTTATATAAAATGTCTCAAAATTTTTATTAAAAAAAAAACTATTAATAAGTATTTTATTAAAGCATTTAAAAACCTCCTAATACGACTTCTTTTTATGATTTTTTTTTTTTTTTTTAAAAAAATATGGGCACACAGCTTACTGATCAGTGCTTCAATTCTTTAAAAAGTTTATTTATTTACAAAAACTATTGTTTTATATACTTAGATTATAATTAGGTGTAGCATTGTGATATTCTGAATCTGATATTAGAATTATCCATATATAAATATATATATGGCCAAAATGGGTGTCATTCATATAACCTGAGTACTACCAATGGCGTATGGATAGGTTTATTGGCACAAAGTCAGGAGACCTTGTTTTGGTTTAGAAGGACTTTTTCCAAGTTTCAACTTTTCGTTTTTTGGTTGGTTTGGTTGCGCTGATTAAGGGTTTGGATTTTGCGGTGCGACTTTGGATGACATCCCTAATCCATTTTATAAGTTTTCACCTCTTTTTCTTGATTTTATATATGAAAAAAAAAAAAAAAAAAAAAAAAACAATGTCCAAATCAAGATTAAGTAATCGGCTTAGGAAGGGGTTGCTCAATTAGTAACAACTTCACTTATGACCAGAAGTTCATAAGTTCGAACTTTACTTTTAATTTTTTTTTTTTTTGGACTAAAAATCAATAATTACTAGGATTTTTGTAATTATATGGACATATATAAATTACTATTTAATTTATTTGAATCAAATTTAGTAAAAATATATAATTAATATATATAGAGAGAGAGAGAAAAGGGGGTAGAGCTTGAGCGAGGGTGGGGATTGAAGTGAATATCACCCCTATCCCATCCATTATTTTAGTTTTCTTGAAACTACCATCACTATCTCTAAACTCTCCATTAAATTAGGGATTTTTTTGTCAAAACAATGTAGACACAAATTTTTGAATTTTAATTGCAATCCCTACTTATATTACCAATTAAGTTTTTACATTTTTTTTTTAAATAATATATATATAATTCATGAAATCAACTAAAAATAGATTTAAATTTTATATTATTTATAAACAAGAATTAATTAGGTTAACAAGGGAGGAATTGATTTTGGCTAAAATTAAGGGAAATTGACTTATCATCATTAGAAATCAAGATTGAAGATAGTGATAGTTTAACTAATACATGCATGGTCGGCTAAGGTTGGCGGAGTGGCGGAAGGCCCTCCCCCAACTCCCCGGTGACCGGGGTTCGACACTCCCCATCCCCCATGTAATAAAAAAAAAAAACTAATACATGCATGTAAAACCAACTTGAGAGTTTGAAGGTGGAAAATAAAGTAGACTCACACAAGTATTTCCATTCTTTAAAACCAAAAATAATACTAAACTCATTTAGAAATTTTATTTTCTTTTTTTCTTTTTTTATTTGTCACAAAATTCCTCTCTTGGCCTAATGGTCTAGGAGTCTCTCCCTTACCTCCTGGCTTGTCAAGAGGTTAAGAGTTTAAACTTCACCTGGGGTTCTACAGT
This sequence comes from Cynanchum wilfordii, assembly GCA_025388415.1. Classification (NCBI taxonomy): domain Eukaryota; kingdom Viridiplantae; phylum Streptophyta; class Magnoliopsida; order Gentianales; family Apocynaceae; genus Cynanchum; species Cynanchum wilfordii. The sequence goes on from JAHSUH010002342.1 coordinate 24,635, forward strand.
TCAAGATATATTCGCAAGTGCAGGTATACCCGCACTGTTGGACCTTCTTGAATGGATTAGTCTGAGCCAGAAGGGCCTGAAATACCACCTCAAAAAAAAAATTTATCTCGGAACATCAATAAATATTACTACTTTCTTTTTTTCTTTTCTTTTTTTTAAACTTATGGCTAAATAAACTTTTTATTTTCAAAAGAAAACTGAAATTGAAATATCAAATAGATGGAATATTTTAATTTTTTAAGATGAAAAATATATAACATATTAATTATAGCATATAACAAAATATACTTTTAAAGAAAAATTTTAAAATTGTTGAGGTTTTTTATTAAAAAACTAAAATATCTTGTAGATATACATCACTTAAACGTAACTATTCTTTTATTCGATACTGATTACTAGTCTCATCCTTCTTTTATTGATATATATATATATATATATATATATATATATTTATTTTTTTTCTTAATACATGTATAATTAATACTTTACACATCATTCTTATTAAAAAATAATTAGTAAGAATTAAAGAAGGATAGAACAAAGGGGTAGTTGCAATTAAAGTGATGTATATTTACAAAGTGGCAACTTTTTGTCCAAAACATTTGAATTCCATTGGATGTAACAGGTCAACATTAATCGGATGGTGTAGATCATCTAACTCTTCCTCTCCCAGTCTGACAACCTTTTCCCATTACTATTACTATTCTGCATCAAAACATGCTCACACATTCCAATGACATACGACTTGCGCCCCTACAATTACAACTACTACTGTAATAGCGACATACGACTTCCGCCACTAATACTACTATGCAATTAAAAAGGATTGTTTCGAATTTGAGTATGTAATCACGGTTATTTATAATAGTGTGCATATTATTGTATTAAATTGTGTCTCGAATACATATCTAAACAAACTAAATTGTTTGTGAATAAAGTTCGTTCGAGTTTGTTTATGCTCGCTTCGAACTCGTTCGTTTATTAAACAAATCGAATTCAAACAAATTTTTAGGTTCGATTTATTTTCAAGTCTACTCGAACACTGCTCACAAACATAATCGAACGTTTGTGAACAAATTAAAAATATTTATATATATTATAATTTTTATATATATTATATATTATATATTATAAAAAAAACTACTAAGTTTGACCCATAAACCATTTTTTTCATTATCTTCTCTTTCTACCTTTTTACAATTACAATTTACAAACTCTAGTAGTGTGGCTGACCGCGACTCCTTCTCAAAAATTATTCAAGAATCTTCTTCAAAGTGTTGCTACATTTGAACTGTCCATAAGTGTTGTTGAATGGATCTTCTTAACCTATTAACATTCAAAAGTAAATTAGCAAACTTTTCTTTGTATTTTCCTTTTTTTATTTTCCATTTCCATTAACATTCAATGTTGTTTGTGCTGTTAAAGTTACCGAACATATCTGAAAATTTAAATTAAAAAAAAAAATCCTCAAATGTTTATTGTATTTAATTTATGAAGAATATCAAGTAAATAAAATTTTTTTTATAAGATTTTTTAATTTATTGAATGGTTAAACAATTAAATTATATAAATTCTTGTTATCTTAGAAATTTGAAGCCTTGAAAAAAATTTAATATTATTATTATTTTTTTAAAATATTTGAATAAGCCAAATTCGAGCTCGAACTCAAGTTCAAGTAACCTCAAAAATTAAACGAGCGAACTCGAGCTCGAACTCAAGCTATATGAACAAATAATCGAACGAACTTGAACACAATTTTTGGTTCGAAACATTAAACGAGTTTACTCGAACAGTGCTAGAAAATTTAAACAAACAAGCTCAAACTTCCGTTGTTCGGTTCGGCTCGGGCTCGTTTACGGCTCTAGTCTCGAACTCATGACATTCAGGATCATAAGTGAGGTTGTTACCAACTAAGCAACATGAATTTAATGATTATAATTGAATGTTTAAATAATTCAACTATTTATTTATATTTATAACAGTTATTCAAATATTTCAAATAATTTTTTAAATAATTTTATACTTTAAGTTGGAAACTCTAACTTGAACTGTTGTTTATCCATACTTTTTCTTTTTTCTTTTTTTTACCTAAATAGGATCATTGTGTTCATGTTGAAAAAAAAAAAAATACAAAAGGGAATCAAGGATTACCCTTAGGGAAATGAAAAGACAATACAACTTGCTTCAAAATATTGGAAACTCTAAGACAAAGGAGGGATGGTGTGAGCATCATGAGAAAATAAGGGTTTCTTCAAAACCAAATACAACCGTAGAGAAAACAAAAAATGATTCACTAAGGCATAAGAGGGGTATGGCAGTTAACATTCCAATGAACCAAGAATCTCGTATATTATCCAGAGAGAAAAAAGATGTTTGATTAATAAGAATAAAAGGTGGATGACGAATAACGATGAACCAAATCTAAAATAGCGAGAATCGTATTTGATAAAATAAAAGAAATTACAAAGAAAGGAAATAAAGAAGAAATGAGGGAAAACATGTTGGAATTTTTTAAAAATATTATAACAATAGTTCTAATGATAGTTTCAAGGAACCAAGATTGAGAACATTTGATTATGAAAGGATATTTATTAAAGATAATATAATATTATTAAGAATTTAAAGACCCAAATTTCCTCTCCAAATTATGCAAGAAATAAAATAAATATAGTGAAAATGAACACAAAGATTTAACGTGGAAAACTCCCCAAAATAGGAGAAAAAACCATCGGGGTAACCAAGGCCAAAGAAGAAAATCCACTATGTGAAAAATTATTACAATCACACAATTTCTCTACTCACACCTATAACCCTAAAACATCCTCAAAGAGTTACAAGGAATAACTTTTACTCTCACCCCAAGGGCATTTTAACAAGAGTTAAAGATAACTAATTCCTAAAACTCTTTTAGTTTGTGCAATTGACATCCGATGGTGCACATAATCTAACCTAACCTAAAGAGGTTCACTCTCCTTTTATAAGAGAAGTCTACTTCTCTCTTTCCTTCCTAATCCGATGTAATATATTATCCGAAAGGATATTATCAAAAGATACATATCTATCATAAATTCAGTTTTCAAGTTTATAAATATTTTTTATATTCATTGTGTAGGATCATTATCAATAACATTTTCTAAAGTTATCAAAGAATTCTGCAAACTATCAAACACTCTTATAGTTATCGTTATTGTATTCTAAAGGCAGATTGTATAGGACAAATATTGTCTTTAAGAAAGTGGTATATAATATACGCCAGTCATCTATTTATTGTTCTTATATTTATTTCTCTTCTATTTTTTGTTAAAGGCAATATTAGCAAAAATAGGAACAATAATGACAAAGATGGAAGTTATATCGGATGGCGGAACTCGATTGAGGGTGTTATTTATCAACAAATGCTTCATCATGAAAAGGTTTTAGAGGAGAAGTCTTGGATGTCATAAATATTGCAAATATAATTATGCAAAGTAAAATTTAAAGTTCAAATTTGTGAATTCATTCTACCAAAATACTGAAAATGATCATTTTCCAACAAATGGTTATTGTAAATAAATTGGATAATTGAAAAATATCATGTTTCTACCATTCTAGAGAAAGATTGATAATGGAGTATTGATTGGTATTCAAGGGAATTCTCAACTTTCTAATTGATTAGAAAGTTTGATGAAAGTGTTCATCATGGAAATATTATATTGAAACTTGTAGGTTTGAACATTCATATAATTTTTAGATATAAAAACAGATTTCACAATCTATTATAAGAAAGGGTTCATTTGAAATAAATAAATCAATTGAAACCCTTGAAGATATTAAAGAAAAAAAATAGCAGAATGGTTTATGAAATTTGCAAAGCATGTGTAATATGATTTATTCTCTATTATAATTATAGATTATATACAATAAGAAATAATCGAACAGGTCATTTATTTACAAAAATCTTAACAAAGGAGGTTGTAAATAGAATATTAAAATGGATGGTTTAAAGCCTATGATTACCTATAATTATAAAATAGAATATCAACAAATTACCAATGATAGAACCTTTCCATGATGTTGATATTATGCTAAGTCTTAAGTTCAAAGAGTAAAGCATGTCAATACTGTGATTGCAAGCATTAAAATAATTTATTTATTTCATCCCAAGGTTGATTAATGCTTTGTAATTAGGAGGGTGAATTTTAAATTCATAATGAATCTATAGGACAACTTGTCAAAGGAAGATAAAGACAAAAAATAAATAAAAAAATAAAAAAATTTGTCAAAGTGTCATAGATGCAGGATACTTGATATAGATTCACCTATATGAATGTGAAATTAGTTTATTCAAAGAATTCAAAGGCTTTATTCTATACACTCATAAAGGATACAAATACAAGACTAAAATGTGTCATTTATTAGAGTAGTGTTTTGATATATTAGGTTTTATGTGTGATTGTATCTACAATTTATCAATAAAGACGATTAATTCAAAGTTTATACTACCATATTGTTTAGATATATTATATTAATTGTTTACTAAGTAAATGTTCAAATCGCAAGATACCTTTATTTATGCATATAACTTACATAATTTTATGTCAATGTTTATTTTGAAAATGATGGGGATTGTTAGAACATTTTCAAAATGTTATAATAGTTCTAGTTCAATGAATTGAACCAAGATTGAGAAGAATTTGATTTTGAAAGGATATTATCAAAGGATACATATCTATCGGAGAGTCTTTTTCAAGTTTATAAATATTCTTGATATTCATTCTACAGATCAATATCAATAACATTATCTAAAGTTATCAAAGAATTCTGCAAATTATCAAGCATTCTCCTAGTTATCTTCAATGTATCTTAAAGACAAATTGTACAACACAAATATTATCTTTTAGGAAAGTGACATCCGAAAACACGCATTGAAACCAATTATTTATTTATTGTTCTTATATTTATTTCTCTTCTATTTTTCTCTAACATAACATGGAAAGAAACAAAGAAAATAGAATTAAAAAGGAGTGGACAAAAGCTTAAGTTGGATGTCCCTTGTCAAGAAAGAGAGCAACCTCAATTAAATCAATATTAGTAGGAAGGGAATGAGATGGAGAGGGAATTAGCGGGACAATAGGTAGAAGAGAGGTGGTTGATATGGCTAGAGGATTTAAGGTTTTGATTTTTAAGTGTTGGATTAGGGTTAGGGTTGGGTTTAAGGTTTGGTAAGAGGGGAGACTAGAAGTTAGGGGAGGAAAGGTGGGTCATGCTATATTCTCAATTCCATATGGTGTATATTTGCTTAGAATAACTTTAAAATGGTAAATTGATATGAAATAACTATTTTTTTCTTTAATAAAAATTTATGACCAATACAGTATCAATTTATTTGGAAAAAAAAATTAAAACTAATTTGGATAGTTAAAAATTGATAAGTGACTAAATTGAATAATTATTATTCTTTATTCAATCTTTTCATTCTATCATGTGGGGATTTCATCCATCAAGTATTTATAGTCAAATAACACATTTGTTGGCCATTTAATTATTAAATAATTAAAAAAAAAATGCAAACACACACACACACACATATATGTATACAATGCTAGAGAATATTTTGCATATTAATTATATTAAAACAATTACATTTTATTTGGACCAAACCAATGTTAACATAATATTTTACCGGATGATGACTAATCGGGTTTTTAAAAAAATATAAAATAAAAAACTTAATAAAAAAAAATACTAGTAGTATTTATATCCAGTGTTATGATATTAAAACCAATTTAATTTTAAGAATAAAAAAGTCTATATATATATATATAATCTTTCCATTTTTTTTCTTTTATAGTTAAATTTGGAAGAATTGATTTTTCTTTTATTGTTATATAGTTTTTTTTTTTTTTACTTGTCACATTAGAATAAATCAATGTATTATTTTTCTTATTAATTATTCTTATAAAATAAAGTAAAATAAAAAGATATTTTAGTCTTTTCACTGACAAACACATCAAAATTTTATATTTCTTAAAAATGTATATTTTTTTAATGGGACATAAGTTATGGAAGGAGTATATAAATAATGGATAATTTTAGACAAAAGCAAGGAGTTATAAACATGTAAATATTAATGAATATTAATTGATATTTATGAATATTTATTATTATTATTATTAATTTTTAATATAAGAAAAAAAAATTTAATTTAATTGTACAAGTTTTTAAGAGTGTGAAACAAATTCTCTAGAAAGTAAATGAATGTACCGCAGCAGTTGACTTAGAAGAGAGAAAAAAAAGCATGTATGTGACAGTGAATATATCGTTTTACTAAAAGAATAACAACTCAAAACAATATCACACTTTAAATGTATTTCACGAATTTAAAATATTTTATTTTTTTAAAAAAATATTATGCAAGGAATGTGAAAACAATGTAAACAATTTTTTGTGTTGTTTATTTTTAGCTAAGAAGCAGATGAAAGAAGAAAAATAGGTTGAGGGTGACCAACAATCTAACTAACATTACCATGCGTAAAATAATCTGATCAAATTAAGGGAATTTAGTTACAGGGGAAATTTGTGCAGTGGACAAAAACGTTATTTTTGGTCAGTAAATTAATGCCCAGCGGTACTGCTGTGTGTATATAAACTTAATGCATACATTTTGGTCAACCTCCTTCTCTCTTCATCAATTACTCCTATAAATTCCCTCCCATCAGTTTCTCTTCTTTTCCTCCTCAATCTTATTAATCTCTCTCTCTCTCTCTCTCTCTCTCTCTCTTTCTTTCTCTCTCTTAATTTTCTAATTTGTTTTGTCAGCAGCTGGAGCTGCCACTACTACTACTACAATGTTTCCAGTAAAGGGTCTCAAGCAAAATCTTAACATGGCTTTTCCCATGGTGATTTTGAGAATAGCAGAATGGATTTTGTTCAAAATTTGGGCAAAATCATTGTATAGAGCAGCAACAAAGGTTAGAAATAACAGCACCACCTTCTTTCGGAAAAACCCATCATTATCTTTGAGATCTTCCTCTCAATTTATTCCCAGTGTTACCAAATGTAATTTACACGGCAGAGAAACTCAAACTGTGGTCTGTGGTGACATTAATGGCACTTTGTTGAGATCCCAATCTTCTTTCCCTTTTTTCATGCTGATAGCATTTGAAGGTGGCGGAATTTTCAGGGCTTTCATACTACTTCTATCTTATCCTGTTTTACTGCTGCTTGTTTTCAACAACCAGCTCAAACTCAGAGTGATGATCTTCATTACTTTCTGTGGGCTTAAGATAAAGAACATGGAAACCGTTTCCAGAGCTGTTTTGCCTAAGTTTTACCACGAAAATCTAAATGTTCATGTCTACGATGTCCTGGCTTCAGCAGGTTCCAGGTTGGCTTTCACCAGTTTACCTAAAATAATGGTGGAGGGATTCCTTAAAGATTACCTTAATTTTGATACCGTTAGAGGTACTGAATTGCATACCGTTGGAAATTACTATACCGGTTTTCTTTCCTCTTCTGGGCTCCTTGTCAAACATAGAGATCTTAAAGATTTCTCTGGAGAAAATAAGCCCGATATTGGCATCGGATCCTCATCATCCCTTCATGATCACCTCTTAATTTCCCTTTGCAAGGTACATATCATTAAACCATCCTCTGTTATATATATATATATATATATATATATATAATGAAAACAGACAGATTGATTGATTATGTATTTCATGTGTCAATGATAGGAAGCTTATGTTGTCGTTAACAAGGTAGATGACACAAGTGAAAGATCACGTATGCCAAGAGACAAATACCCAAAACCATTAGTATTCCACGACGGGAGGCTGGCATTTCTCCCGACACCACTAGCAACTCTAGCCATGTTCATATGGCTTCCTTTGGGTATACTACTAGCTTTCTTCAGACTAACAATTGGGATATTCTTCCCTTACGAGTTAGCCATCTTGATCGGTTCTGCAACTGGTGCTGAAATCAGAGTTGAACAACTAGAAGAAAATATGATTATTAGTAGTAGTACATCACAAAAAAATAAAAACGGGGTTCTTTACGTTTGCTCCCACAGAACACTTCTTGATCCAGTTATTCTCAGCACAGCACTTGGTAAGCCATTGACAGCAGTGACATACAGCTTAAGCAAGATGTCGGAATTCTTATCTCCAATTAGGACAGTCAGATTAACAAGAAACCGTAAACAAGACAGTGAAACAATGCAGAGATTGTTAGCGGAAGGTGATTTGGTCGTATGCCCAGAAGGGACAACATGTAGAGAACCCTATTTACTGAGATTCAGTTCTTTGTTCGCTGAATTAGCCGACGAGATTGTTCCGGTAGCCATTAACACGAAGGTGACCATGTTTTACGGAACAACAGCAAGCGGGCTAAAGTGCTTGGATCCGATTTTCTTCTTGATGAATCCAAGGCCAAATTACAGTATAAAGATTCTTGGAAAGGTGCCGAAAGAGTACACAATTGCAGGTGGGAAATCAAGTCATGAAATTGCTAATTATATTCAGAGAGAAATAGGTAATGCATTGGGATTTGAGTGCACCACATTTACAAGAAGGGACAAGTATTTGATGCTTGCTGGAAACGAAGGGTTCGTCCAAGATAGTAATAATAATAATAGTAATAACACAAATATGTAGAATTATTTCTCAGTTAATTACTACGATATTGTTAGCATTATTATTATTATTATTATTATTAGTTGCTTTATGCATATTTTGGTTGAATTTTTCAATTTGAAATATATATATATATATATATATATATATATATATATATGAAAACATTAATTTTTCACACTATTAATTAGATCGATGGTGAAATCGAAGTTGAACATAAAAGTCAATACTACGGTTTCATATTTCGTTCTCTTCATTTATAAAGGCGCCTATCCCGAGTTTTCTATGGCATTAAGGGTTGGATGATGATGAAAGGTACTTTCTTTTTTTCCATAAAAAATAATAATTATTATAATTTTTAATATGTAAAATGTAAAATTTTTATTATTTTCAATCAAAGTTTGAGACATATATCCACTAATGTCTCTTGTATCATCAAATCAATATAAGGATATAGATAGATATATATATATATATATATTAAATTGATATATCTTTTTTATAATAAAAGCTAAAATATCTTTTAAATTTTTATTATTCTATAATCTTGAGAATAAATATTTTTTTATTCTGACCTTATTAATCTCGTGAATAAATAGACTACTAGTAGTTCAATGAAACCAATTTTGGAAAATCATTTGACTATAAGCTATACTTGGCATCCCCTATGATGATCTGGTAGTATACCTTCCGAGGATTTTTCTTTGATTTATCCATGAGACATTTATATTTATTTTTAGATCATAGCCATTTGGATAGGTCTGTCTATGTGACTTTTTGAGAATTATATATGAGAATTATTTAATGCGCCCAATAAAAAAAAAAATATATATATATATATATTAAGATATTTGATTAATTTAAATTTTCTACAATTAACATAAAATTTCAAATGTTTATCAGAAATATAATTTTAAATTAAGTATAAAATATTATATTTTAATGGGTCAAAGATTAAATTATAAGTGAAACAATTAAATGAGTTAAAAATGAGTACATTTTATAGAGGCTACATAGTTTTTAACATTTCAAGTTCTAGCATAGTCACATTATATACCATAAAATCAAAAGTTAATTAAATACTTCAATTATGTAATCTTTTTGAATAACTTAGTTATAAAATTCAGTGTGGCCTAGTCCATATGACATTGCATATATATATATATTTATATATTTATATGTTTGTACTTATGTGTTATAATGTATATTAAAAATTAAAATAATCACAAAAATTATATAATAACGTGTGTGAGAGATATTGATCAGGATAAGAAAGGAATGTTGGTTGTGTGGAGTGTTGTATGGACCGTTTACTTGCAAGGAAACCCACGTAACAAGGGGATTGTCCTTGGTTTTAATTAGTCCTCCTACGGTTAAATCAATAAATGAGAGACAAAGAAGCCCAATGCATATGAAGTTTGAGAGAATTTTTACTCTTTTACTCTAAGTATTGGGAGAATAATGTGTTGTGTAATGAATCGGTCGTGGAAGGATATACCTAATATACTTCCGACTTACCGAATTAGAGTAGGATATGTGTAAGTGTTTATTAATTTGCCAGCTCATGAACAGAGCATGCACACTACTTTAACAACCACCTTATCAGAGACATTTAATGTTGTGAACCATTAAGCACAATTCTAAAGGTGACTTGTATCTTACATTGCATGATCACTTTGCCAACTCAGATAAGGATGCGCCTAAGGTCACATCAGCCATATCGAGCCAAGCTGCTCAATTCAAACCCTTTTTGATATGTAAGGATAATATGTGTGTGAGATTATATATAAGTTTTTGTCACCTAATTTGTTTGTATGCATTACTATGAAACGGAGTGTCATTCTTTTCGCTAGATTTAGAAAGAAAAATCGATCTGGATAATTGGCTAGTAGCTTTAATTCCTTGTATATATATATATAATTAGGGACATGCATATAATTTATAGTTCAAGTTTCGATTTTTAATTCTAATGTTTTTCCTATTTTCATTTTATTTTGAAAATGAAAATCGAACTGGGCTGTTATATATATAAGTGAAATAATTCGCTTTGATTAGAATTAGATAGAGTGATTTTTTTTTTTTTTTCTCTAATACTAAAAATTATTATTCTTAGCCTATTTTTAAGTATAATATTTTTTTTTTAAAAAAAAACTCTAAAATAACAGTATTAAAATCTAAATCAAAGTAGTTTTAGTGTGTCCTTGTTTAAGATTGTTTTTTCTTTTAATGTTAATATTAATAATAAATACTTTATATTTTTAATTAAAAATTCAGGTCTACAGTTTGATTTAATTTTAAATTATAAAAATAAGAAATAAAATTAATTAACTAATGGAAAAAAAATGAACTAATTTTTTAAAATACATTTAATCCAATTTAAATTTTGGATTCAAACTAAATAATAACACCTTATATATAATGATTATTAATTCTAATTTTCCTTTAGGAGATAATCATTTATATTTTTCACTTTGACTGTGACTATTTGATTTTGACCAATCATTTGAAATAGACAAATCATACTTTTAAGAATCCAAATGATGAGGTTTTGAACTCAAATTTACGTTTAATTTACATTAATTCACTTAATTATTTCATTTACTGCTAATAACTCTGAAACGTAATTTTAAAAACAAGATTAATGACCCGAAAACACTTGATTATAACTTAATGAAACGTCAACTTTAAAACGTTTTCTTCCTGAAATTGATAAAATTTTATTTAGTTGTATTTATACTCTCTTTTTCTTTTTTCCAAAGAAAGGGATCAGATATATAATCAAAATATCAACAGAATACATAGTGGACTAAGGGGCTGTACAAAAAGTTTATTTTGTAGTGTTGGATGTTTATAATTGTGTTTTTGTTGGATTTGATGCTCCAAGTATAGTTGTAATTCTACTTTTGTTGGATAACAGTTGATGAGATTTTTCTTCTCTTTTTTAAGTAATATAGCGACAAGAACATGGACCAACTTTTGACTATATCGAAAATTTTAAATGTTTGCATGTATTTCAATCTGGGCCAAACAAGAGCGAGTTTATCAATGAACGCTCCAAGGAGGCAATGGTAATATTCTCTTCAACTTTTATATATCATGATTACTGTTTATATTTATTTCTAGCATTAATTTGCTTGGTTTTTATGTATTTCCTCATATTTATATAAATATGTATTTTTTCTCACATCGTTTTAATTATGTATATACATTTTTTAGGAGGACTTCACTCGACTTAAAGAGCATTATTCACATGTTTCATCATCCTCGGGCTCTATCAAGAGTTCTGTCATTCCTAATGATAAAGAGTTGTTTGTTGAAGCATGTGGTGGTTTCAAAAAAGGTATAGCTTTTGGTTTGAGATCGGAATCTCCTCTAGTAAAGTCTCAATTAATCGAGCTTACAAGTACTACACCAACAATGAATGAGCTTGCAAACAAAGTAGCTGAATTGTAAGAAAAGGTCAAGGAGAAGGATGATAGATATCATGAATTAGGAGAAAAAGTCAAGTAGAAGGATGATAGATATGAAGATATTCGCAATTATTTAAAGCAAATTGCATAAAATGCTAGATTATCATCATTACCACCAATTCCATCGACTCTATTTGCTTATGAAGGTAATGATCATACTCTAACTAACAATCAGTCATGATCCATGAGTCTTTTTAATATCACCATTTCGTTGATATTTTGAGAATAACATTTTAGGATGTTTAGTTGTATGAAATTGATATATTATTAGTACAATGACATTTTGGAATGTTTTGTTGTATGGAATTTATATATTATTAGTATAATGACATTTTAGAATGTTTTATTTTTTGAATTTTTTAAATATGTTTTAATTTAGTTATAGTTAAATGGTATATATATATATATATATATATATAAATAAATTTCCAAATATTTAATAAATAATTTTATACAATTATTAAATAAAAAGTAAATTAATTTAAATATGTAAAAAAAAAAATAGGGATGGCCAATGCAGTCGCAAATTGTGACGGTCAAATCCGGCACAAATCGGTCGCAAATCGGTTGCAAATTTCGACAATCAATTCAATCGCAAATTTGTTGCAAATTGCGACCACCAAATCTGTCGCAAATTGGTCGCAAATTGCGACGACGAAATCAGTCGCAAATTGCGACAGCTAAATCAGTCCCAAATTGGTTGAAAATTGTGACGGCATTTATGACGGATTTCCGATTGGTCGCAAATAACGACAACCATATTTACGACGGCCAAATCAGTCGCAAAACCGAATTTGCGACGGATTTGACTGTCGCAAATCTTGATTTTTCTAGTAGTGATATGATAAGTTTATTTTACTAAATATTCTTATTTACCATCTAAGAAATTATGAATTTGAGATATGTTAAAAATAAAAATACTTTAAAAAGGATAAAAAATAATTATAAAGTTAAATATTACATATGAAACTCTTATATATGAATAAAATTGAGGATTAAAGCATGCTGAAATCTTTGTTTTATAACCACTTAATCGATTTTTTAGGCAAGCGATATGGAACTCTCATGTCACAACTATTCCCTTATTTTGCCTTTTATTTATAAGTAGAGAAGAAAACATATAATTCTAAGAAATAAGTTATCTTTATTTATTGCAGATTAAACAAAGTTTTTTGAAGAAATAATTAAGAGAAAAAAAAAGACCCTCATTATTTGCCTTAAAGAACAAGTTAAGCATTGTGTTATTGCTGTTTTTACCGTTCCTAGTACAACCAAATTTTCTATAAACAAACTATACCTGTTCTAAAGTAAGCTGAATGTAGAAAGGTTAAGAACCCCCACCGGTAGATATCAAGATGATGATATTGCATTTTTGGAGTCTCTTAAAATCTAGAAATTATAATATGGACTTAGAGTAATATCAATTGTGGTTATCCGAGGGCAATAACAAGTTCCCCCTCAGACACAGACCGGAACTTACAGACCAGACCGGAAAAACCTACATGGGGGCATGCAACAGTGCGGTAACCTAGTACCCGAGAAATGCACTACTTCGGTTTTGTAAGGGTAACAGTTTGTTCTTTTGGTCCTGTCGGACCCTAGTCCTGGTGTTCCGATGAACTTTCCTCGGAGGATCCACAAGCTGTGGCAACCAAGCATAGTTCAGAGCATACTAGAACAGGACGGTCAGAGTGTAAAACAGATCTATGGATGCAGAGTGTAAAGCGTAGACCTACTCATGAAGGAGGTAAGGCTGAATACCAGAGAAAGAGTTTAGGCAAACATGTTTAAATATATCCGAGAGAGAAAATATTACAAAAGCTTCGCCTTTTACAGAGGAAATATGAGATCCTTATATAGGCGATGCTCCGGACTTCAAATGGGAAAATAAACGAGTTTAGAGACAAGAGGTATCTTATCTAATTATTACAAAGCAACAAAGCATACCAACAAACAAACTCTATTGTGCATAAAGTAACTTTTGAAAAGTAAGGCAATAATTACACAAAAGACAATCACTAACAAACAAGACGCATTATTAAATTTGGACAGAAGCGTCGGTAGGGTGTCGGCAAGGACTTTCGGTGAAGATGTAAGACATCCGGTGGGGCCTTAGTCGAGACATCTGGTGGGGCCTTTAGTCGGGACTGTTGATTCCAGCATCACTGTTGTAAGCATCGGAATCGTAATGCGGCAGAGGATCAAAGATGTTGTCCGGCGAAGGTGGGTAGTCATCGTCATCGGAACATTCAGCTTCGGGATATCTGAATCGTCGATGTCCAACCGAGTCATAATAGTGAAACCGGCGTTGTTCGTTCATGTAGAGAAGGACTTCGGCTGTAAAAGGATGATCGTTCCGGAAGGTATGGTCAAAAGGATGAAAGGGTCTAGCCGTTAAACGAATTTGGGCTTGGGTAATGAGGCCTGGTATTTGGGCCTCTGGAATATTATTTTTGAGACACACTTGTTCTAGGATAATGGAGAAAAGCTCGGGTGAGTGTGTTTGGACTCTGTGGGTGGCAAAGTTATGAGGAGACCATGTGATGATTTGCTCCAAGGGGAAATGATATAAGCAAGACCTTTGGGGGACTAAATTCTGGACGGGCCTGTGTAGAGCAACAACAACATATTTTGAAGAGATTGGGCCTAAGAACCGAATCCAAGAAGATGGGTTGTGAAACCAAGTGAGAAACTTGAAAAACCTACGGCGAGGTGCAGGTAGATCTGTGGCGGTTTCACAAACCCATATGTGAGAGAGGAGTTTTGAGGAGATACCGAAGTAGCATAAGGCTTCTTTGGGAAAATCCCAAGTATTACACACATGGAAAATACTGAGGTATGGACGTGCTAGGTCATTTGTGATGCCAAGGAATACAGCTGGGTCGTATTTCCGGAGTAGAATACGATGGAAGATTTGGAAGTTGAGAGTACTTCTCTGGGAGAGTGTTAGGTCGAGAATGGTTTCATGAACTTCAGGCGGGAGAGGTGAAAGTTCCAAGACTGCTATGTAGGGAAGGCTAGAGGACTTTTGCAAAGGTCGACCGAGGAAATCTGCTAAGACATTCTTTTTCCCGGGAATATGTTTAATCTGTAAAGGTATATCGGGAAAACCAGTTTTTCCATCGGAGTAGCTGAGCATCGGGGATCATTCTTCGTTTGAACTGTAACATCTTTGGAAAAGAGGTCATATCCATTTCGATGATGAAGTTGTGACCGATGAGGTGAAATTCGTGCTTTTCAATACCACGTTTGACTGCAAGTATTTCCTTTAAGGTGGAGTAGTAGTGTTTTTCTGAATCTTTGAACTGTCCACTCTGGTAAATGCAAACATTCCTAACACCATTAATTTCTTCAAGTAGAACTGCGCCCCAATGTTCATCCGAGGCATCCGTCTGGAGTATTCTAGTTCCGGTGGTCCGGATCTGTAGAGGGGAGAGATGCTGAGAGATATTCTTCGGAGTTTGAACAGCTGTTGTATGCTTGGAGGACCAGGGGGAGCTGTTTTCTTCAGACGAGCCGATAAGAGAGACCGACACTGAGAGACCTGTGGAATGAAAGTAGAGATGTAATTTACGAGACCAAGAAACTGTTGTAACCGTGTTGTGGAGAGCAACTCGTCAGGAAAGTCGAGCAATTTCTGGGCTATGTGCGGTTGAGGGACGTATGATCCATTGGAAAGTTTCATGCCGAGGAAGTCGATTTCGGGGGTTCCGAGAATCATTTTAGTTTCAGAGAGCATAATACCATGAGACTGGACAATGTCATGAAAAGAATGTAGGAGTTTTAAATGGTCATCAAGGGTATCCGAGAACAGGAGAATATCGTCAATATAAATGAGGATGTGAGGGTACAAGGGAGCGAAAATGGCGGTCATGGCTTTTTGAAAAAGGGATGGTGCGACCTTAAGGCCAAAAGGCATGACAGTCCACTGGTAATGGTGGTTTGGGATGCAGAAGGCTGTTTTGTACCTATCCGAAGGGTGGACTCCTAACCGCCAAAATCCGACTTTGAGGTCAAACTTTGAAAAGATCTTGGCGGAGGGAATATATTGAAAAATGTCAAGTTTCCTTGGAAGAGGGAATTTGTCATCAGTAAGGAAATTGTTAAGGGCTTGGTAGTTGATGACTAATCTCATTTTTCCACGGATTTGTTCTGTTCGTTTATTGACATAGAATGCTTCTGAGGCCCAAGAGGAGTGGGTAGGTTCAATGAGGTGTTCATCGAGCAATTGTTTCAGTTCGGTTGTGGCTAACTCATAGTGAGCCGGGGACATGCCCGCGTGCTGGCCTTTTGGGGAGTAGACTCCTTTGTAGAGACAAAAGGCAAGGTGATAAACCAATCGGGGGTTTTTCCATAACCGGGTGTTGACATTTGAGCAGGAAATCACCGTGGGAGATAGCACATGATTTTTGAATGAGGTCGATCTCGATAATGGAAAATGGGGTCGGGGACCTGGTTCTTTGAGGGCTGTAAACTGGAATTGTTCTGGAGGGAATAGCCATGGGATTAGGTGTCCTTTGTACGTAAGACCTTTGGGAGTGAAAGAGAGATGAGAGATTTGACTTAGGAGGTCAAAACCAATTATAAGGTCTTTCTGGGGCAATCTTGAACCAAGAACCCGGTGGGTGAGAGTAAGGTTGGGAAGTAGTTGAATGTGTATGGGTTTACCGAGTTTATCGATGATGAAGTCTTCTCCATTGGCACTTTGGAAACTTCGGTTATGAGGCTGCCAATAGTCGGAGGGGAGCAAGTCTGGACACATGACTGTTGAAGAGGCGCATGTGTCAATTAAAGCTATAACCGGGATGGCAAGGGTACGGTGTTTTAGGAAAATGGTGGTCCCGATCAACGGGTGAGGGGTATAAGACAAGAGAGCTGGGGAAACAGCAGGGAACATCATCAATTCATCGAAGAGAGATCCGAGAGATCAGCAGAATCCGAATCGGTGTAAGCAATGACCATGAGGGCATCATTGGGGTCGGTATCGAGCTCAAAGGTGGACTCGATGTCAGAGGTATCATCTGGGGTGAGATGAGGTTTGATTTGGAGCATAAACCGGGTTCGTTTCTTTTTGTTGGGACAGTTTTTGGCAAAGTGACCTTCTTGTTTGCAGAGGAAACATTTGGTTCCTTTGGATCCCGGTTGTTTGTGTTTTCTTCTTTTCAGGAATTTCCAGTTTCGTTTGTTGAAGCGGATTCTTTTCTTAGGACGGAAGAAATTGTGTTTGGTTTGTCGAAAGGAAGATCTGGAAGATTTGTGCTTGTGAGGTTTGTTTTGCGCACAGAGACAGTTGTGGGAATCCTTGCATTTGATCTTAAGATGAGACTCGGAGCAGGCTTGACCGAGGGCCTTTATATTGGACTGATATTGTTGAAAGAATCTGGTTTGATTACAGAGCTTTTCAAGGGCTTGTTGCATGAGTTGCCAAATTTGTCCGAGGGTGATGTGAGCCCAACCGAGGTTGGATGCTCCGATCCGGAGCATAGTTTCATTTGCAAGTTCATCCGGAACAGAGTTGATGAAGGCATGTTTAAGGTTGATGTCATCGATTTGGTTGATGATAAAGAATCGCTTGGACATGCGATCGTAGTGGCGTTCGAGATCTTTGAACTTGATCGAACAACATTGCATCTTTAGGTATTCTTTCCGTGCTGTGGTGATTTCATGAATGCTTTCCCCAAGGAAGTTGCGTTTGAGTACCTCGATTACTTCTTCAGGAGAGGTAATCTGGAGGAATTGAAGTTGTCGATATTCACCAAGGGCAGTGTAATAATCACGAAGGCGTCCTTCAAATAGGGCAACAAATCTTTGGAGGACGTCATTCAAAGGGAACTGTTGTAAATCTGTTGTCAACCAAGTATAAAGAGATTGAAATCGGGATCGCCATTGAGAGGGAGGGATGTCATCCAGAGTGAATTTACAGTGGTGTTCTATAGGGCGGCTAGGGCGTGTTTGAGGGGCTGGAGGAACAGGAGTTTAATCATCGGGTTCGACCACCTCTGGGTCCATCATGAATAATTGGTCAAAGGCGTCGACTGGGTCAAAGGACTCTTGTGTAGGAGGCATAAATGTGGTGGATGTGGTACGCCGAGAGGAGGAGGAAGGAAGTTTCTCTAGTTGTGATAAGAAAGAGGATATGGGGTTTGGATCGCCGTCAAGGAACATCATTTGGGAGATTGAAGAGGGTCCAAGTAGTTGCATCGGGAGGTTCGGGTAAGGTAACAGGAAGAGTAGGAGGTATACTTATAGAAGTAACCGTTGGAGATCGGGTAGTCTTCCGGAGAGACAAGGCAGGAGAATACGTACTGGGAGCCAGTTGGAGGGAAGGAGGAAACAATATCGGGGGATGACTAGGAAGATGTGGAATGTATGTAGGACTAGTAGGAGTGAATAAGGAGGTTTGTGGCTATTGATAAACTTGGTACTGAGACTCAAGGGAGCGAAGCCGTGTTTGCAGAAATTCCTTTTCTTTTAGAAGGGAGGCCATTTGAGGGGACCATTCAGTGGTATATTGAACAAGGAAAGAAAGTTGTTGGTGGAGGTTGGAGACTTTGGATTTCAATTCTGCAATAAGGTTGGTATATATCCGAAGGTGGGAGGTAAGATCTGTTTGGTGTTTAGAGAACTGGCCATTAAGGGAGGCTTGGCCTGCCAAGAGGCGTTGAAGAGCTTGGTTTTGGGCAACAACATCTTCCGCTTGCCAATTTAAAGCAGCTTCGGCTGGGGAAACAGATTTAGGTTGACCTTTATCATCTATGGCTATGGGAGATTTGATCTTCCGGGTATGCTTAGTTTAATCTTTTTGAAAAGATTCTAAAGGAGGAAAATCAACATCGTATGAGGAAGAGGGGTGCATCATAAATAGTTGGGCCGAAGAGGAGGAACCAGTAGAAGACTTCGGAAGAACTTCGGGTTCAGGCCAAGGAGTATCATCAGGCTGCCAATCAGCAGGTGCACTGGGCCAAGGTGGCCAAGTGGATGGAGTAGTTGGTTTTGGTTTAGAGGCGGAATTACCATAAAGGACATAATAATCAAATTTGCCACTTGGTTCACCAAGAGTGCCAACTGAAGGGTCACCGGCGAGGTATCCGGTTCGGAGGTTGCTTTGAGAGGTTGAAGAATTGGTTTTCTTGTGAGAAAGAGCTTTCTGCCGGGAAAGGGGTTGTTCATCATCCGAACTGTAGTCAAGTGTAGAACAATCGGGACGGAAGCAGACATCATACCATATGTGGCCATTTGTCGTGGTTGTCGGCTGCAAGACAGGAGTTCCATCTTGTTGGAAACCGGTAATAGGAATAGGTAACTGGGGCTTGTTTTGTATCATAGAGAACTCGGTTGGGAAGACTGTTGAGACGGTGGTTCGGTCGGGAAAGCTGATTTCAACCGTGCCGTCAGACTTAGCTTTGAAAGAAGGGTCCGAACTCCGAAGGGGTGTAACTTGAGGTTGTCTGGAGGTTTCATACTTTGTGATCCATGAAGAGGGAAGCATCTGTTCGAGATGTTCTCGGGCGAGTTGTCTTGGCACAAAAACACAACTGGGGGTGTTGGGAGCGTCAAGAGAAAGAAAGACTGTTTCGCCATTCTGTAAATGAGATGGAAGAGGGAGTTCAAGAGCATGATTCTCAGTACACGATAAGTCATCCGGTGATGAAGAGTGGCCATCAAGGTATTTTGTATTTCGGGGCCAGAGATTTGGATCCGAACCTTGAAGACTGTGTTTAAGGATGGGTCCTCAAGACACATGGTGAAATTGGGGAACAGCGTGACAAAGATTGTTCCGGCATTTAAAGTGGTCCGGACAGTTCCAATAACAGCATATTGGTATTGTGCGAAAACGGGAATCAAGAAGTGCAATGCAGGAAACCATGGGAAGACCTTTCTTTGCATGAAGAGTTAAGGCCAAACGGATTGCACCAAAGTGAATATGAGTAAAACCTTCTTTACGCCATCGTTCGGGAAACTCGGGTGGAATTTGTAGGGTGACATATTGTTCATCAGTTGTAGCAGGTAAAGGATGAGTAGTAAATTGTGAAGCTTGGACAAAATCTTTAGAAGACAAAGACTTGTCTGGACTGCCAAAGACCTGGCGGAGACGGTGAGCAAAAGGGCTTTTATCTTTCTGGTAGATTTGGTATGAATTGACAATAGGGTACTTAGATAGAGGATACTTACTATCTTCAGACGGATAATTGATTCCATACACATTAGGAATACAAGCGGAGGTAGACTTAGCGACAGGAGGCTGGGAAAGGGAGACTGTGCTAGAGGAAGAAGTCATAGGTATGAGCTAAGGTATTCAAACTTACACCTTCAATGAGAGACTAGGCTCCGATACCATGTATACATCCACACAGACACAGACCAGAACTTACAGACCGGACCGGAAAAACCTACATGGGGGCGTGCAACAGTGCGGTAACCTAGTACTTGAGAAATGCACTACTTTGGTTTTGTAAGGGTAACAGTCTGTTCTTTTGGTTTGTCGGACCCTAGTCTTGGTGTTCCGATGAACTTTCCTCGGAGGATCCACAAGCTGTGGCAACCAAGCATAGTTCAGAGCATACTAGAACAGGACGGTCAGAGTGTAAAGCAGATCTATGGATGTAGAGTGTAAAGCGTAGACCTACTCATGAAGGAGGTAAGGCTGAATACCAGAGAAAGAGTTTAGGCAAACATGTTTAAATATATCCGAGAGAGAAAATATTACAAAAGCTTCCGCCTTTTACAGAGGAAATATATGTATACATCCACACAGACACAAACCGGAACTTACAGACCAGACGGAAAAACCTTACATGGGGGCGTGCAACAGTGCGGTAAACTAGTACCCGAGAAATGCACTACTTCGGTTTTGTAAGGGTAACAGTCTGTTCTTTTGGTCCTGTCGGACCCTAGTCCCGGTGTTCTGATGACCTTTCCTCGGAGGATCCACAAGCTATGGCAACCAAGCATAGTTCAGAGTATACTAGAACAGGATGGTCAGAGTGTAAAGCAGATCTATGGATGCAAAGTGTAAAGCGTAGACCTACTCATGAAGTAGGTAAGGCTGAATACCAGAGAAAGAGTTTAGGCAAACATGTTTAAATATATCTTAAAGAGAAAATATTACAAAAGCTTCGCTTTTTACAGAGGAAATATGAGATCCTTATATAGGCGATGCTCCGAACTTCAAACGAGAAAATAAACGAGTTTAGAGACAAGAGGTATCTTGTTTAATTATTACAAAGCAACAAAGCAGACCAACAGACAAACTCTACTGTGCATAAAGTAACTTTTGAAAAGTAAGGCAATAATTACACAAAAGACAATCACTAACAAATAAGACGCATTATTAAATTTGGACAGAAGCGTCGGTAGGGTGTCGGCAAGGACTTTCGGTGAAGATGTAAGACATCCGGTGGGGCCTTTAGTCTAGTGGGGCCTTTGATTCCAAAGATCACTATTGTAAGCATCGGAATCGTAATGCAGCAGAAGATCAAAGATGTTGTCCGGCGAAGGTGGGTAGTCATCGTCATCGGAACATTCACCTGGGATCGGGATATCCGATCGTCGATGTCCAACCATCGAGTCATAATAGTGAAACTGGCGATGTTCGTTCATGTAGAGAAGGACTTCGGCCGTAAAAGGATGATCGCCCGTAAGGTATGGTCAAAAGGATGAAAAGGGTCTAGCCAGTTAAACGAATTTGGGCTTGGGTAATGAGGCCCGGTATTTGGGCCTCTGGAATATTATTTTTGAGACACACTTGTTCTAGGATAATGGAGAAAAGCTCGGGTGAGTGTGTTTGGACTCTATGGGTGGCAAAGTTATGAGGAGACCATGTGATGATTTGCTCCAAGGGGAAATGATATAAGCAAGACCTTTGGGGGACTAAATTCTGGACGGGCCTGTGTAGAGCAACAACAGCATATTTTGAAGAGATTGGGCCTAAGAACCGAATCCAAGAAGACGGGCTGTAAAACCAAGTGAGAACCTTGAAAAACCTAAGGCGAGGTGCAGGTAGATCTGTGGCGGTTTCACAAACCCATATGTAAGAGAGGAGTTTTGAGGTGTTGAAACTGAAGACAATGGTGTGGGCTTCAAGGAGATACCGAAGTAGCATAAGGCTTCTTTGGGAAAATCCCAAGTATTACACACATGGAAAATACTGAGGTATGGACGTGCTGGGTCATTTGTGATGCCAAGGAATACAGCTGGGCCGTATTTCCGGAGTAGAATACGATGGAAGATTTGGAAGTTTAGAGTACTTCTCTGGGAGAGTGTTAGGTCGAGAATGGTTTCATGAACTTCAGGCGGGAGAGGTGAAAGTTCCAAGACTGCTATGTAGGGAAGGCTAGAGGACTTTTGCAAAGGTCGACTGAGGAAATCTGCTAAGACATTCTTTTTCCCGGGAATATGTTTAATCAGTAAAGGTATATCGGGAAAACCAGTTTTTCCATCGGAGTAGCTGAGCATCGGGGATCGTTCTTCGTTTGAACTGTAACATCTTTGGAAAAGAGGTCATATCCATTTCGATGATGAAGTTGTGACCGATGAGGTGAAATTCGTGCTTTTCAATACCACGTTTGACTGCAAGTATTTCCTTTAAGGTGGAGTGGTAGTGTTTTTCTGAATCTTTGAACGCCGCCCACTCGTAATCGCAAACATTCCTAACACCATTAATTTCTTCAAGTAGAACTGCGCCCCAATGTTCATCCGAGGCATCCGTCTGGAGTATTCTAGTTCCCGTGGTCGGGATCTGTAGAGGGGAGAGATGCCGAGAGACATTCTTCGGAGTTTGAACAGCTGTTGTATGCTTGGAGGACCAGGGGAGAGTTGTTTTCTTCTGACGAGCTGATAAGAGAGACCGACATTGAGAGACCTGTAGAATGAAAGTAGAGATGTAATTTACGAGACCAAGAAACTGTTGTAACTGTGTTGTGGAGAGCAACTCGTCAGGAAAGTCGAGCAATTTTTGGGCTATGTTCGGTTGAGGGACGTATGATCCATTGGAAAGTTTCATGCCGAGGAAGTCGATTTCGGGGGTTCCGAGAATCATTTTAGTTTCAGAGAGCATAATACAATGAGACTGGACGATGTCATGAAAAGAATGTAGGAGTTTTAGATGGTCATCAAGGGTATCCGAGAACAGGAGAATATCGTCAATATAAATGAGGATGTGAGGGTACAAGGGAGCGAAAATGGAGGTCATGGCTTTTTGAAAAAGGGATGGTGCGACCTTAAGGCCAAAAGGCATGACAGTCCACTGGTAATAGTAGTTTGGGATGCAGAAGGCTGTTTTGTACCTATCCGAAGGGTGGACTCCTAACCGCCAAAATCCGGCTTTGAGGTCAAACTTTGAAAAGATCTTGGCGGAGGGAATATATTGAAAAATGTCAAGTTTCCTTGGAAGAGGGAATTTCTCATCAGTAAGGAATTTGTTAAGGGCTTGGTAGTTGATGACTAATCTCATTTTTCCACGGATTTGTTCTGTTCATTTATTGACATAGAATGCTTCTGAGGCCCAAGAGGAGTGGGTAGGTTCAATGAGGTGTTCATCGAGCAATTGTTTCAGTTCGGTTGTGGCTAACTCATAGTGAGCTGGGGACATGCCATTGTGGCTGGCCTTTAGGGGAGTAGACTCCTTTGTAGAGACAAAAGGCAAGGTGATAAACCAATCGGGGTTTTTCCATAACGGGTGTTGACATTTGAGCAGGAAATCACTGTGGGAGATAGCACATGATTTTTGAATGAGGTCGGATCCGATAGTGGAAAATGGGTCGGGGACTGGTTCTTTGAGGGTTGTAAACTGGAATTGTTCTGGAGGGAATAGCCATGGGATTAGGTGTCCTTTGTACGTAAGACCTTTGGGAGTGAAAGAGAGATGAGAGATTTGACTTAGGAGGTCAAAACCAATTATAAGGTCGTTCTGGGCAAACTTGAACCAAGAACCCGGTGGGTGAGAGTAAGGTTGGGAAGTAGTTGAATGTGTATGGGTTTACTGAGTTTATCGATGATGAAGTCTTCTCCATTGGCACTTTGGAAACTTCGGTTATGTGGCTGCCAATAGTCGGAGGGGAGCAAGTCTGGACACATGACTATTGAAGAGGTGTCTGTGTCAATTAAAGCTATAGCCGGGATAGCAAGGGTACGGTGTTTTAGGAAAATGGTGGTCCCGATCAACGGGTGAGGGGTATAGGACAAGAGAGCTGGGGAAACAGCAGGGAACATCATCAATTCATCGGAAGAGAGATCCGAGAGATCAGCAGAATCGGTATCGGAATCCGAATCGGTGTAAGCAATGACCATGAGGGCATCATTGGGGTCGGTATCGAGCTCAAAGGTGGACTCGATGTCGAGGTATCATCTGGGGTGAGATGAGGTTTGATTTGGAGCATAAACTGGGTTCGTTTCTTTTTGTTGGGACAGTTTTTGGCAAAGTGACCTTCTTGTTTGTAGAGGAAACATTTGGTTCCTTTGGATCCTGGTTGTTTGTGTTTTCTTCTTTTCAAGAATTTCCAGTTTCGTTTGTTGAAGCGGTTTCTTTTCTTAGGACTGAAGAAATTGTGTTTGGTTTGTCGAAAGGAAGATCTGGAAGATTTGTGCTTGTGAGGTTTGTTTTGCGCACAGAGACAGTTGTGGGAATCCTTGCATTTGATCTTAAGATGAGACTCGGAGCAGGCTTGACTGAGGGCCTTTATATTGGACTAATACTGTTGAAAGAATCTGGTTTGATTACAGAGCTTTTCAAGGGCTTGTTGCATGAGTTGCCAAATTTGTCCGAGGGTGATGTGAGCCCAACCGAGGTTGGATGCTCCGATCTGGATCATAGTTTCATTTGCAAGTTCATCCGGAACAGAGTTGATGAAGGCATGTTTAAGGTTGATGTCATCGATTTGGTTGATGATAAAGAATCGCTTGGACATGCGATCGTAGTGGCGTTCGAGATCTTTGAACTTCATCGAACAACATTGCATCTTTAGGTATTCTCGTCCGTGCTTGTGGTGATTTCATGAATGCTTTCCCCAAGGAAGTTGCGTTTGAGTACCTCGATTACTTCTTCAGGAGAGGTAATCTGGAGGAATTGAAGTTGTCGATATTCACTAAGGGTAGTGTAATAATCACGAAGGCGTCCTTCAAATCGAGCAACAAGTCTTTGGAGGACTTCATTCAAAGGGAACTGTTGTAAATCTGTTGTCAGCCAAGCATAAAGAGATTGAAATCGGGATCGCCATTGAGAGGGAGGGATGTCATCCAGAGTGAATTTACAGTGGTGTTCTATAGGGCGGCTAGGGCGTGTTTGAGGGGCTGGAGGAACAGGAGTTTAATCATCGGGTTCGACCACCTCTGGGTCCATCATGAATAATCGGTCAAAGGCGTCGACTGGGTCAAAGGACTCTTGTGTAGGATGCAGAAATATGGCGGATGTGGTACGCCGAGAGGAGGAGGAAGGAAGTTTCTCTAGTTGTGATAAGAAAGAGGATATGGGGTTTGGATCGCCGTCAAGGAACATTATTTGGGAGATTGAAGAGGGTCCAAGTAGTTGCATCGGGAGGTTCGGGTAAGGTAACAAGAAGAGTAGGAGGTATACTTATAGAAGTAACCGTTGGAGATCGGGTAGTCTTCCAGAGAGACAAGGCAGGAGAATACGTACTGGGAGCCTGTTGGTGGGAAGGAGGAAACAATGTCGGGGGATGACTAGGAAGATGTGGAATGTATGTAGGACTAGTAGGAGTGAATAAGGAGGTTTGTGGCTATTGATAAACCTGGTACTGAGACTCAAGGGAGCGAAGCTGTGTTTCCGGAAATTCCTTTTCTTTTAGAAGGGAGGCCATTTGAGGGGACCATTCAAGTGGTATATTGAACAAGGAAAGAAAGTTGTTGGTGGAGGTTGGAGACTTTGGATTTCGGTTCCGCAATAAGGTTGGTATATATCCGAAGGTGGGAGGTAAGATCTGTTTGGTGTTTAGAGAACTGGCCATTAAGGGAGGCTTGGCCTGCCATGAGGTGTTGAAGAGCTTGGTTTTGGGCAACAGCATTTTGAACTGGCCATTAAGGGAGGCTTGGCCTGCCAAGAGGCGTTGAAGAGCTTGGTTTTGGGCAACAACATATTCTCGCTTGCTAATTTAAAGCAGCTTCGGCTGGGGAAACAGATTTAGGTTGACCTTTATCATCTAAGGCTAGGGGAGATTTGATCTTCCAGGTTATTTCAAGATTAATATTGGTACCCGTACTACATTGAAAGATATACTTAGTGACTATTGAGGAATCCCTAAGTTGACTTTTGGACAACAATGTGCTAATATTATTTCATGTTTGATGGGAGAATTGAGGGCTATCCAAACCATGGTTCTAAGCATTGGTACGAATCACCATCTTGAAAGTCATTGGTCTATATCGGTATCGGTGACTTGATCATAGTATCGGGTCATATAAAATTTTTTTTTATTTAATTAAAAAAATATATAATTTTTTAATTTAAATAATTATATATATATATATATGAATAAATAATTTTTAATAATTGAAAAATACTAATTATTTTTTATTTTTTAATTTGGTAATTCACTAATTATAATTACTCAATATTATACAAACTTCTAAAACTAAAGATTTATAAGTCAAAGAGTCTCGTAAAATATTATAACTTTTAAAAAAATAATAATAAAATAAATTTCATCTTATAATAAAAAATCTAAATTATTATCAAATATAATTTTAATATCACTTATATTTAATAATTAAAATAATATATTTTTAATATAATTAAATATAATATGTAATATATATATATTATTTTCCTCAAATCTTTGCACTTCTTCTCTTCCTTTCTTAATATATATATATTAGGGTAAACTATCCAGATAACACCTTAACTTTTTGGGATTCTAGGTTTTGCACCTAAACTTTTTTTCTTCCAGCTTTTGCACTCCAACTAAAAAAAATCACCTAATTTGCACCTCCGTCCAAAAATTCCGTCCCAACTCAAAATCCGTCTATTTTCTAGGGGTATTTCAGTCTTTTCATATTTCAAAAAATTTTTTATAATTTTTTTTTATTCATTCCAGGGGTCGAACCCGCACCATTCAATTTCAATTCGAACCCGCAACCCCCACCATTCAATTTCAAATTTTTTTTAATTGCAAAAAATATTCAGGTGGCGGGATTCGAACCCGCACCGTGCGCTCCCCGCTCGCGTGTATTTTGCCGTTGTGCCATAAACATTATTTGTATTATTTTTAACAAATATTTTATTTATTATCTTTAAGGAGATTTTGGTTTTATAAAAAATAATTATTTTTTCTATTGGTAAAATTCAAACCTAACATCACGCCAAATTTAAACACACTTTGCCACCGCACCAATATTGTAAATTATATAATTTTTACAGAGTTTTATTTATTATCTTTAAAATATTTTTTTATAAGCTTTTCCACCGTACCAATGTTCTAGACTCGTATTATTTTTTACATGAGTTTTATCTATTAACTTTAAGGTAATTTTTATTTTATAAAAAAATTTTAATTTTTGTTGTTAGCGGGGATTCTAACCCAACGCGTGTTGAAACTAAACGCGCTTTTCTACAATACCAATATTTTAAATTCTATTATTTTTACAGGAGTGTTATTTATATATTTAAAAGATTTTCTTTAATAAATAAAAATCTTGTAAAAAAATACAATCTAGGTCATTGGTGCAGTGGCAAAGCGCGCTCATTTGAGAGCATGCGGTTTGGGGTTCAGGATATAGAATATATAATTTTTATATATAAAATAAATATTTTTAAAGATAATAAATAAAACTCATTTAAAAAATTATATATTTTACAATATTGGTGCAGTGACAAAGTGTGTTTAAATTCATGATGATGTTGGGTTCGAATCTAACCAATAACAAAAATAATTATTTTTTATAAAACAAAAATCTCCTTAAAGATAATAAATAAAATATTTGTTAAAAATAATACATATAATATTTATGGCGCAGAAAAAACCACGGCTTTGCGTGAGCGTGCGGTGCGGGTTCGAATCCCTCCCGCTTGCAATATATATTTTTTTATATTTTCTGAAAAAAAAAAAAAAAAAATTTTTGAAATATAAAAAGACAAATAAACTACCCCGAATATTAAAAAAAAAAAAAAAAAAATTTTGAAATATAAAAAAGACCGAAATACCCTGGAAAATAGACGGATTTTGAGTTTGGACGGAAATTTTTTTTGGGAGGTGCAAATTAGGCGATTTTTTTTTGTTGGAGTGCAAAAGCTGGAAGAAAAAAAGTTTAGGTGCAAAACCCGGAATCCCAAAAAGTTGAGGTGTTACCTGGATAGTTTACCCTATATATTATTTTTCTTAATTAATTCTTGTGCATATTTCTTCTCTTTCTTCCTCATATTTTTCTCACTTCTTCTCCTTCTTCTTTCATTGTTGATTTTGTTGTAAGTGACTCGGACAAGTCAAGATCAAGTTAATGTCATTTTTATTTTCTTTGTATCTTTGTAATGTAAACCTTCTATCCGAAGACAACTCGACCAAGTTATCCATCACTCGATTGTAATACCCCTAATTTATTTTAAGGGGCTTTGTGTGATATTTATAGAGTTTGAGGACTAAGTATTAATTATTCAATAGTAAAAAAAAAAAAAAAAAAAAAAAAAGAGAGAGGCGGCTATTAATATCTGTCTGTCAAGTTAACATAGGGTTCATTTCATTTCAGGAACGGAGAGCCGCCAGAGAGGAGAGGGATTAGGGCTTTCTGGATATTCAGACTTTGGTGGAAAAGGTAAGAGATTTTATGCCTTATGTTATTATTATGATGATTGGATAGAATTATAGTTATTAACTCAGTGAAATGAATTGTTGGTAGAGTTTGAAGAGACAGAGAATTTAGAAGCAGAGTATTTGAGTTGAGATCTTGTGGTTTACGCAATCAAGGTAGGTGGAACTATCATTTTCTTTTAATTATCGTAAATGAAATGTTTAAGTATGATTGAAATGATTTACAGTGTTGAAACAGTGAATGAGAATGATTGTTATCCGATTGATTTAAATGTTTTAAATGGTATTTATCGTTAATTGAAAGTTTTGATATATATATATATGTATCTGTTTTTTTTTTTAAGGAATCTGTATGACTGTTAATTTTTTATTATTAGAAAATTTAGGGTTTTGAATCGATTTATTAGGTTTTCTGAATAATGGGTTTATTACGGATCTTTATCGGAATTAAGAACCGATCAAAATTTTTATGACGACGATATGTATTTTTATATATATATTTAAAGAAGAGGTAGATTTAATATTTTTATATATTTTTAAATGTAGCAGATTGAACTCTGTTGTTCTTATTTTTTTTAAAAAAAAGAAACGATGTATATGTATATGTATAGTTATATTTTTTGTTTATAAACTTTTATCGTTAATAAAAGATAAAGTTTTAAAAGAGAATATATTTTTTAAAATATATATATATACGTGTAAAGAATATGAAAGTTGCGTTTTTCTTAAATGTGTAGAAAAACTAAAATATAGGGAATTTTATCTTTTTATTCAAATTTGAATAGTTTGATGATTTTAAAATGTTATGTAAATAATTTACACTAAGTAATGTTTTTAAGTACAGTACGCTACTTTCCGGAATACTGAATTATTTTTATATTTATTATTTATTGACGTTATTTGAAAAACTGTATTTTAAATTACTTTAAGGAATCTATTTTTAAAGTACAGTGTATTACTTTCCGGAATGTTTAATTATTGTTTTATTTTTATTTATTGATATTATTTTGGAAATTTTTATTTTAAATTATTTTAAGTCCAGTATTATAAAAGATATATATTTTTGACTTATTTTCATAATCTTAAGATATTGAGTTTTAAATATTGTTATTTCGGAGTCTTGAAAATATTTTATTTTGAATTATGATTTAATCAGTAAACTAAATACTAAAGTTTTATTTGTTTATTATGTAGTAAAAGTTGATTTTTATACTTTCCGATGTTATTGGGGATAACTTGATGAATGAGCAATGGGAGGAACATGTTCCACCTTAAAAGAAATGTTTTCCATTGGCATGGACAAAAAGCCACCCAAATGAAAAGTAATGGCCCTCTCCTAACAGGTATAAAGTTAGGAACCGAATTCAGTTAAAGACCCATTAGCGAAACATCCAAACTATCCCCCAATAGTCAAAGAAAAGTGAAGAAGGAATTGAATGATTTATTGTATTTCATTTTCTCTGGATAATGACAATTTGAATGATTTATCATGAAAGAATTATTCTCTTTTACTTTATTGAATTATGGTTTAAAACGTTTTGGAAAAATTATTATTATTATTTTTACTACTATTGTTATTTTTATAAAGATAGTTTTAAGGAAGGGAATGTTCTACCTACTGAGTAGTTTGTACTCACCCCCTATGACTCTCACCATTACAGGTGATAGTGAAGACTATGAATTTGAGGATGATGATCGTTGGGATGATGATTTTTGAATAAGAGAGTTGAAGTTATTTTCATTTTATTTGGAATAAATTCCTATTGCATAGGAAACTTACAATTAGTGATTTGAGTATTTGTGATTATAAGTTTTGAATATTTTAGACACAATTTTATGAGATTTGTTACACTTTAATGGTTTTATTGGAAGTTTTTTATGTTATTGAATGTAAGAGGCTCGACATTCTTTGGGGAAACCTAGGGAATGTTGCCGTGTTACCTCCCTGAAAAAGGGGCGTGACATTAAGTGGTATCAGAGCACTAGGATATGATCCTTAAATTAGGAATTTGATTTGTTCTTTAGAAATGAGATGAGTGTAGAATGCAAGAGGAAAACATAGGAATGTTGAGCATTGAACTATTTAATTTATCTGTTTCTCTTACTCCTTATGGATAATTATATTATCTTGAAATATTGGATAGACGCATCGTGGTAGAAGGGCTGATACTTCCGGGGTAGTTGTAGATCCTCCCGCGGAGTTGGAGAATGATGAAATGGATGTTCCACTTGCTAATATTAATAGGGGGACACGTAGACAAAGAGATAGAGGTGCATATAATGATTCTAATGGTGGAAGAGATCCTCTACCTCTGGCACCACAAGCTCCCGTTTTTACTATGCCCCCGGAAATGGCTGCAATATTCAATATCATGGCTTAGGTGATGCGAGCCTTATCGAATGGCACCGGTTGAGCTTAAGGAACTGAAAGGACAACTACAAGAACTACTTGACATGAAATTCATTCGACCAAGTGTTTCACCATAGGGAGCACTAGTCTTATTTGTGAAGAAAAATGATGGAAGTACGAAGTTATGTATTGATTATAGAGAGTTGAATAAGATCACGGTGAAAAATAGATATCCATTGTCTCGAATAGATGACCTTTTTGATCAACTCAAGAACGCTAAGATATTTTCTAAGATTGATCTTCGATCCGGATATCATCACTTGAGGATGAAGGAAGAAGATATTCCTAAGAGTGCATTTAGAACTCGATATGGACATTATGAGTTTTTAGTGATGCCTTTTGGATTAACAAATGCTCTAGCTGCATTTATGGAATTAATGAATAGAGTATTTAAAGAGCAGTTGGATATGTGTGTAGTGGTATTTATTGACGATATACTTATCTACTCATCATCGAAGGAGCAACATTCAGAGCATTTGAGATTAGTACTACAAACTCTTCGAGAAAATAAACTATATGCAAAGTTTTCAAAATGCGAGTTTTGGATCTCAAGTGTTAATTTCTTGGGACATGTGATATCTGGGGAAGGTGTGTCAGTAGATCCGAAGAAGATAGAAGCAATTGTGAACTGGCCTCAACCATCTAATGTTACCGAGATTCATAGTTTTCTTGGTCTTGCAGGATATTATCGGAAGTTTATTGAAGGATTCTCTTCAATTGCTATGCCTCTAACTCGTTTGACTCAAAAGAGGACTAAATTTGAGTGGAACCCAGCATGTGAGAAGAGTTTTCAACTATTGAAACAAAAGTTAGTAACATCACCAGTTTTAGCTCTTCCAACGGAATCTGGAGGATTTCAAATTTATAGTGATGCTTCGAAACATGGATTAGGATGTGTATTAATGCAAAATGGTAGAGTAATTGCATATGCATCTCGACAATTGAAGCCATATGAACAAAATTATCCCACCCATGATTTGGAATTAGCAAGCAGTGGTGTTTGCTCTAAAGATTTGGAGACATTATTTGTATGGAGAACAATGTGAGGTGTTTACCGATCATAAGAGTTTAAAGTATCTCTTCACACAGAAGGAATTAAACATGAGACAACGAAGATGGCTGGAGTTACTAAAGGATTATGACTTGAAAATTAGTTATCATCCAGGGAAGGCAAACAAGGTTGTAGATGCTCTAAGTAGGAAGTCAGCAGGGATGCTAGCTACAATGTTGACTCAACAAAAACAATTGATTACTGATTTTGAGAAGTTGGAGATCGAAATTGGTGAACATATGGAGGGATCACTTTCTGCGCTCATTGCTCAACCAACTCTAATTGAGAGGATTAAGACGGCCCGGAAAGATGATCGCGGAGATAAACAAATTAAACAGTCAAGTATATGAAGGATCAGATTTTCAAAGGCACACAGATGATAGTTTATGGTTTCAAGGTAGATTATGGGTACCAAATAATATACAATTGAGGCAGGAAGTATTGAAGGAGGCACATAACACTAAATTTCCAGTACATCCTGGAGGAACAAAAATGTATAGAGATTTGAAAACAAATTTTTGGTGGAGTGGAATGAAGAAGGATATTGCAGATTTTGTATCTCGTTGTTTGGTATGTCAACAAGTGAAAGTTGAGCATCAACGTCCCGGAGGATTACTACAACCATTGGAAATACCAGTTTGGAAATGGGAGCATGTGACCATGGATTTTGTGGTAAGGTTGCCTAAATCAAGAACTGGTAGAGATACCGTATGGGTAATAGTGGATAGACCGACGAAATCTGCTCATTTCCTATCAATGAAAGCTACCATGACAATGGAAGAGTTAGTACGCTTATATATTGATAACATAGTTCGATTGCATGGAGTACCAGTATCTATAGTATCCGATCGTGATTCTCGATTTGTCTCCCGTTTTTGGCAAAGTTTAAATGAATCATTTGGTACTAAATTGTCATTAAGTACTGCATTTCATCCTCGGACCGACGGCCAATCCGAGAGGGTGATTCGGATCTTGGAAGATATGCTTCGAGCTTGTGTCATGGATTTTAAAGGTAATTGGGTAGATTACATAACTTTGGTGGAATTTTCTTACAACAACAGTTATCAGTCTAGTATTGGCATGGCTCCTTTTGAAGCTTTGTATGGAAGAAGATGTCGCTCACCCACCTATTGGGATGAAGTAGGGGAAAAGAACATAACTGGTCCTGAGTTAGTGCAAATTGCTAAGGAAAAGGTAACATTGATAAGACAACATTTGAAGACAGCTCAAGATCGACAGAGGAGTTGGGAAAATACAAAAAGAAGACCGTTAGAATTTCAAAAAGGAGAAAAGGTATATTTAAGAGTCTCACCAACGAAAGGTGTTATGAGATTTGGTATAAGTGGAAAGTTGAGTCCAAGGTTTGTAGGACCCTTTGAAATATTGGAGAGAGTTGGACAACTAGCATATCAATTGGCTTTACCACCTGCGTTATCCAGAGTACATAATGTCTTCCACGTGCCACAATTGAGGCGTTATGTTCCGGATGAAAGTCACGTGTTAGAGGTGGAACCTTTGCATGTTCAAGAGAGCTTGAGCTATGAGGAAACTCCAATGAAAATCGTTGATCGTAAGGAACAAGTATTGAGGAAAAGAACTATACGATATGTTAAAGTACAATGGACTAATCACACCCCAAGAGAAGCTACATGGGAATTGGAGGAAAATATGCGCACCAAATATCCCTATTTATTCAAAGAGCAAGGTAAGTTTCGAGGTCGAAACTTTTTTTTAGGGGGGTAGGATGTAATACCCCTAATTTATTTTAAGGGGCTTTGTGTGATATTTATAGAGTTTGAGGACTAAGTATTAATTATTCAATAGTTAAAAAAAAAAAAAAAAAAAAAGAGAGAGAGGCGGCTATTAATATCTGTCTGTCAAGTTAACATAGGGTTCATTTCATTTCGGAACTAGAGAGCCGCCAGAGAGGAGAGGGATTAGGGCTTTCTGGATATTCGGACTTTGGTGGAAAAGGTAAGAGATTTTATGCCTTATGTTATTATTATGATGATAGGATAGAATTATAGTTATTAACTCAGTGAAATGAATTATTGGTAGAGTTTGAAGAGACAGAGAATTTAGAAGCAGAGTATTTGAGTTGAGATCTTGTGGTTTACGCAATCAAGGTAGGTGGAACTATCCTTTTCTTTTAATTATCGTAAATGAAATGTTTAAGTATGATTGAAATGATTTACAGTGTTGAAACAGTGAATGAGAATGATTGTTATCCGATTGATTTAAATGTTTTAAATGGTATTTATCGTTAATTGAAAGTTTTGATATATATATATGTATTTAATCTGTTTTTTTTTTAAGGAATCTGTATGATTGTTAATTTTTGATTATTAGAAAATTTAGGGTTTTGAATCGATTTATTAGGTTTTCTGAATAATGGGTTTATTACGGATCTTTATCGGAATTAAGAACCGATCAAAATTTTTATGACGACGATATGTATTTTTATATATATTTTTAAAGAAGAGGTAGATTTAATATTTTTATATATTTTTAAATGTAGCAGATTGAACTCTGCTGTTCTTATTTTTTTAAAAAAAAGAAACGATGTATATGTATATGTATAGTTATATTTTTTGTTTATAAACTTTTATGTTAATAAAAGATAAAGTTTTAAAAGAGAATATTTTTTTTAAATATATATATATATACACGTGTAAAGAATATGAAAGTTGCGTTTTTCTTAAATGTGTAGAAAAATTAAAATATAGGGAATTTTATCTTTTTATTCAAATTTGAATAGTTTGATGATATTAAAATGTTATGTAAATAATTTACACTAAGTAATTTTTTTAAGTAGCTACTTTCCAGAATACTGAATTATTTTTATATTTATTATTTATTGACGTTATTTGAAAAACCGTATTTTAAATTACTTTAAGGAATCTATTTTTAAAGTACAAGTGTATTACTTTCCAGAATGTTTAATTATTGTTTTATTTTTATTTATTGATATTATTTTGGAAATTTTTATTTTAAATTATTTTAAGTCCAGTATTATAAAAGATATATATTTTTGACTTATTTTCATAATCTTAAGATATTGAGTTTTAAATATTGTTATTTCGGAGTCTTGAAAATATTTTATTTTGAATTATGATTTAATCAGTAAACTAAATAGTAAAGTTTTATTTGTTTATTATGTAGTAAAAGTTGATTTTTATACTTTCCGATGTTATTGGGGATAACTTGATGAATGAGCAATGGGAGGAACATGTTCCACCTTAAAAGAAATGTTTTCCATTGGCATGGACAAAAAGCCACCCAAATGAAAAGTAATGGCCCTCTCCTAACGGGTATAAAGTTAGGAACTGAATTCAGTTAAAGACTCATTAGCGAAACATCCAAACTATCCCCCAATAGTCAAAGAAAAGTAAGAAGGAATTGAATGATTTATTGTATTTCATTTTCTCTGGATAATGACAATTTGAATGATTTATCATGAAAGAATTATTCTCTTTTACTTTATTGAATTATGGTTTAAAACGTTTTGGAAAAATTATTATTATTATTTTTACTACTATTGTTATTTTTATAAAGATAGTTTTAAGGAAGGGAATGTTCTACCTACTGAGTAGTTTGTACTCACCCCCTATGACTCTCACCATTACAGGTGATAGTGAAGACTATGAATTTGAGGATGATGATCGTTGGGATGATGATTTTTGAATAAGAGAGTTGAAGTTATTTTCATTTTATTTGGAATAAATTCCTATTGCATAGGAAACTTACAGTTAGTGATTTGAGTATTTGTGATTATAAGTTTTGAATATTTTAGACACAATTTTATGAGATTTGTTACACTTTAATGGTTTTATTGGAAGTTTTTTATGTTATTGAATGTAAGAGGCTTGACATTCTTTGGGGAAACCTAGGGAATGTTGCCGTGTTACCTTCCTGAAAAAGGGGCGTGACATCGATGGAAAATTTGAACCATACAATTATGCCTCCAATATACGAAGGAATATATATATTGGTTAAAACGGATTGTAAAAGAAGCGGTTGACATGATAACTTTAAATGGAATGAAGCATTCACCTCATTTTCATGAGTTAATGAGGAAACAAAAATGATTGAAAAATAAAAGAATATTTGGTATCACGTATGGTTTTAGAACAATAAACAAAGTAGTAACTCATTCTCTTGTTAGAATAGTAGTTCAGTTTACACATTACATATGGATATATTGTGCACCCTTTGAGGTCACAATTCTTGTACAAACAAATATACACATATATATATATATATATATATATATATAATGTATGTTATATGATTTTATCTTTTCAAAAAAAAGAAAAAAAATGAAAAGATAAAAGGATATAAAATAGATTAATTATTATATAAAGTAGAAAATGTAAAAGATAATCTTTAAGTAAAGGGCAAAGATGAAATATCAAGATATTAATTGATATCAAATATAAATTTATAGACAAAACTGTCTTGATAGTAAACTTATTTATTATGAGTCAGTTAAAATAATTTAAATTTAAAAATAAAATAAAAACTATAAAATAAAAAAAAAAATTGAATAAAATTGAAAAAATAAAGAGATAAAATTTAAAATTAAAAAAAAAAAAGAAAGAAATAAAACAATAATATTAACATATCTTTTAATTTTTTTTTCAATTAAAATAATTAATAAATATTTAAAAAATGTATATTAAATATACATTTTTATCCGACCAACAAAAGAAAAAACTTAATAATTTTTCATTATGAGAAATAAAATATAAATAAATATATAAATAAATAAGAAAGAAAGAAAAAAATATGGAGGTAAATCATCATATTTCATGTCTCGTTTAAAAAAATCATCATATTTCATAAAATAAATTATAATTGTTCCTTCAAGAGGATTACAAAATAAAGATTTTGTTGTGACCATTGAGCTTCCCAGTTTACCCAACCCTCAACACTCACCCCCCCTAATCCGTATGACAAAAATAAAAAAATGTCACATGGAGATGAGCAGGAATAATCAAGGAATGCAATGATTCCTCTGTCATTGTAATGAATGTTAACTGTAAATCGAATTCAATTCTCCTCTTTTATGTCCTGTCCTACTTTTTAATTTTCGCCCAAATCATCAATACAGGTATCTTTTGTTGCTTCATACGTACAGAGTTTTTATTTTATTTGTTTTTTACGGTAAAAATAACAATATATGATACACTTCAATTTTAAAACACGTTATTAAATAATTACTAGAATAAAAAAAAAATTAAAACAAGTTATTAAATTTCAACGATAACATTTTATGATCTACTATAAAATGTTATATACATGCAATCATGCATCATGCTAATAATATATTATATACATCTCAATTTATTCATTTTGATACACTTTAAATGCACCTCACTACTTTAAAATACGGCATCGACTCAAACTCTTATTTAATAAGAGCTCAAAGATCTCCTAAGCAAATAATGAATCATGTTAGAGATTTAGTAGAAGATTAATTTTAATGAATTTATATTTGATTAGAATTAGGACTCTTATTTAATTAGGGTTAGGAGTCTTCTTTATAATGTTTTATATCTTATATATATTGGTATATTACAAATCATTATAATGAGATAAGAAAATGTATTTTTATTTATTCTATTCTCCTTTCTTTCTTAACATGGTATGAGAGCAAGGTTTAAACCTAACCGCCTAACCTATCTTTCTTTTCCATCAAAACCCTAGCTGCACCATCCACTATGTCTAAAGTTGATGGTGGAAAACTCGCCAACAACAAAATCTCCACAGTCACCATTCAAGATACTCCTTGAACCATTCATGTAAAATTGGATGACTCTAATTATCGAGTCTGGTCTAAAATTTTGGAGATGCATATTGCTTGGAAGGAAGGAAAAGGGATACATCAATGGGAAGATTGTTGTACCAACCATCGATAGTCTTGAATATGATGAATGGGAGGCTGAATATGCATTAGTCAAGTCATGGCTCATTAATTCAATGACTGATAATCCGATGTCACACTTTGTCCAATTTGGGACAACCAAAGAAGTGTGGGATGCAGTCAAAAGGAGTTATTTGGATGTCTCTGATTCTTCTCAAGTCTATGAATTAATGAAGAAAACTTTTCAATTGAACCAAAATGGAAAATCTCTTACTGGATACTACAACAAGTTGAACTCAATCTTCATGGAACTCGATTACAAAAGGCCAATTGAGATGACCTGCAACGTTGATATCGAAAAGTAGAGGAAGTGTTTTGTTGAAGATAGGGTGCACATCTTTCTTGCAAGACTCGGTCACTACCTAGACCAAGTCAGTAGTAGAGTATTGGCTACTTCTTTGTCGAGTGTTGGAGAAGCTTATTCTATGGTTCGTCGTGAAGTACAATGACAACTTACTATGGGGGTAGAAATTCAGTCGAAGGTTCTGCTTTAGTTGTTCATAAATATACACCTAAACCAGATTCCTGAAATGTTCAAGGTCTTCTTTGCACCTATTGTCATAAGAGCAACCACACTAAAGACATTTTTTGGAAAAAACATGGTTATTCTGAATGGTACAAACTGAAACAAGCTAACAGAAAGAATAAGAGGCCTACTCGGAATAATGTCACAAGCACCTCACTGCCTTCTATTTCGCTTCCTTTCGCCTCCCATGTATCTAGGATGTCACCTCCAAAAGGTAATTCTTGTATGTCTTGTGTTTTAGCCACCTCGCGTGACTAGGTTATTGGTTTAGGGGCTTCTAATCACATGACTAATAATTCTTGCATCATCAATTTTCTAACATCTCCACCTATTAAGTCTGTCTAGGTTGCTAATGGAAGTGTCATGCCAATTACAAAGTCTGGGGAAATTTCTCTTTCTCACCATTTTTCTATGTCAACTGTACTATTTGCTCCAAATCTCTCAAATAACCTTCTTTCTCTAAGTAAGACTACAAAAGATCTTAATTGTTCTGTAATCTTTACATCTATTCATTGTATATTTCAGGACAATCTCACGAAGATGATGATTGGCATTGGTAAGGAGAGAGGAGGACTCTACTACTTGGAACGTAATAAAATAGAGATAGTTTATGGTACCCATAGTCTTCATGTGGAAAGCAAAAATTCTGATAGAGAAAAATTTTACTTTGGCATTGTCATTTAGGCCATTCATCTTTTTCCTATTTAGAACGTTTGTTTCCTCATTTGTTTAAAAATATATCAATTGCAAGTTTACGATGTGTAACAATGCATTTATGCCAAAAATCATTGTGTTCCTTTCAAAGTCAACTTTCAAAAAATTACTATCTTTTTTCATGTGTTTATACATATGTTTGGGGGCCTTTTTCTACTCATGTTGCTTTGGGTTATAGATATTTTGTCTCTTTTATTGATGACTGCACTAGAGTAATGTGGGTGTATTTGATGAAATCTAAGAATGAAATTATACAACTTATTCTTCAATTTTATAGGATGATTCTTACTCAATTTTGTGTTTCAATTAAAGTGTTTCATTGTGATAATGGTCGTGAGCTTGTGAATCAATCTATTCTTGCTTTCTCGACACAACATGGCATACTTCACCAAACTACATGTGCTTACAAACCACAACAGAATGGTATAGCAGAACATAAAAATAGAAACATTCTTGAAGTAGCTAGAGCCTTATCTTTCACTATGCATGTTCCAAAAACTTTTTGGGCTGATGTTGTCATGATTGCAGTTTTCCTTCTTAATCGCATGCCTTCTCGTCGTCTTGACTTTCAAACTCCTTTGCAGATGCTCTCTAGATTTCACTCTATTTCCGCTTGTTTAAATATTTGTCCCAAAATCTTTGCTTGTATTTGTTATGTTCATGTTCACTCCACACATCATGATAAACTTGATCCATGAGCACTCAAATGTGTTTTTCTGGGTTATTCCAATACTCAAAAAGGATATAAATGTTTTCATCCACCTACAAACAGATACTATGTTTCTATGGATGTGGAGTTTTTTTAAAAAGAGCCTATTTTTCTGGGAATATGTTAGTTTTTCCTCTTCAGGGGAGACTAGTAGTAATGAAGAGGAACGATTATGGTTAGCAGAAAAGAGTTTTTGGAAGTAAGATGAAAATCGGGGAGAGAGTCATGATAAGACGGCTGGATCTAAAGAAGAGAGAGTGGATGAAAATGGGGGAGAGAGATCAGCTAGACTATTTCAACGAAGTATTCTCGTAAAAATGGGATAGATCCCCCTCTCAATGTTAATGCCATGCCATCGGATGACTCTTCAAAGACTGACTCCGAGGTAAATCTCCAATTCCTTGAAAATCAAAACTCTTATTTGGATCATTATGTATTGTTCTTATTTCTTATAATAATAATGATCAAATTAGAAGATATCCTACTTGTGATCGAAAAGCACCAAATAGGTTTGGGTTCTCTATCTCTTCTAATATTGCCTACCCTATATCTAACTTTGTATCCTATCATCGTTTGTCTCATGTAAATCTAACCTTTGCTCTCCAGTTATCTTCTATGTCAATTCCTAATCATTTTCAAGAAGTTTTAAAAGACCCAAAATGGAAGACAACAATGGAAGAAGAAATGACATCTCTTCAAAAAATGCTACTTGGGAGATGATGAATCTACCTGAAGGAAAAAAATTTGTGGGATGTAGGTGGGTACTTATAGTGAAATACAAGTCGGA
This sequence comes from Cynanchum wilfordii, assembly GCA_025388415.1. Taxonomy (NCBI): domain Eukaryota; kingdom Viridiplantae; phylum Streptophyta; class Magnoliopsida; order Gentianales; family Apocynaceae; genus Cynanchum; species Cynanchum wilfordii. The sequence continues at coordinate 65,597 of JAHSUH010002342.1, forward strand.
TGGAACAGTAGAAAGATATAAGTCCAGTATAGTTGCAAAAGGCTATACACAAACCTATGCATCGATTACCAAGTAGCTTTTGCTTCGGTGGCAAAAATGAATAATGTTCGAGTTTTTATCACTTGCAACCAATTTAGATTGGTCATTGAGGTAATTTGATGTAAAAAATGCATTTCTCCATGGTGATTGGACTGAGGAAGTTTACATGGATCCTTCTCCAGGATTTGTTTCAGAAGAAGGCAAAGTGTGTAGGTTAAGGAAACCGTTGTATGGGCTCAAACAATCACCTAGAGCTTGATTTGGGGTTAAGTTATGCTATGAAAAAGTGTGGATTCAAACAAGCTCTCGACGATCATACTCTATTTTACAAGAAACACCATGAGAATATTACCATACTTCTTGGGAATAGAAGTATCTCGATCAAAGCAAGGAAATTTCCTCTCTCAATGAAAGTATGCTTTTGACCTTTTGAATGAAACCAGAGACTCTGCGTGCAAGCCAATAGATACTTCTATTGTCAAAAACACAGAGTGTACCCCTTCTTACTCCCCCCCAACCCCCCCACCAAAAAAAGGCACCAGAGAATTTGAGAAGAAAAAAAATTTATTCGCACAAAACTCCTGGATTTGACAAACCCCCCGGGGGAGAACATTGTTTTAGAGACAAAAATTTTGAGTCGATCATTATTTGTCTCTAAATAGAGATAAAAGGGAGATATGTTTGAGACAATTATTAATTTCTGAAATTTTGAATAATATTAGAGTTTATTTAGAGTCAAATATTATCGTTTCTAAATTATTTGTCTCTATAACGTTTCTAGTCAAATACAAAATAGAGACAAATCCAATGTTGTCTCGATCGCAACTCTATGTAGAGTCAACCTAGTTATTAAAAAAAATTTGTCTCAAATAATAGTGACTAAATGGAGTCTAATAAAGTTTGTCTCCTTTTTTTTTTAATATTAGAGACAAGATAGAGGCAAAATATTTTTCGTCTCTGTGGTTGAAAAATATTAGAGATAAATGCGAGTTTAACAACGTCGTCTCTATGCTAATTTGTCTCTACTACTCAAGAATATGATATATCATTCTAATTGGCCTGATTTATTTGGCACAAAGTAGAGACCGATATATCAACTCTAAAATAAATGAAAAAATTAGAGTCTAAATTTATTTGTCTCTAAATTTTTTGATACTAAAATAGAGTTTATACTACCTAGTTCTAGAAGAAAAATGATATTAACATATTGTTTCTATTTGGACTCAAAATTAGTGCCACTAGCGATATCTCTATATTGTCTCTATCATCAAAGTTAGAGACAACATTAATCAATGATAGTCGAATTTTAACAATTACAATAATTTTTTAAAATATATTTTAAATAACTTAACTAAGCCTTCTTGTCCTTAAAATAGTTTTAATTATTAAAAAATTAATTTTTAATACACAAACTATAATATTTAGTTGGCATAATACTAATTATAAATTTTATAGTATCAAAATATCAATTTAGTAATACGGAATTTGCTTTCGGTGCAATATTAACATATGTTAGTATCAACATATGAGGTTTCAATAAAACAAATTTTTAAAAATTTACATTGATTACTTGAATTGTAAAAATTATTCTTTTTAAAATATTGATCAATTAAATAAAAATATTTATTTTATTATACTAAAAAAAACATATGGTGGCTCAACATGGTGAAACAAAATTCCTTTATGTGTATATATATTATATTTATTATAATATTCATTTGGATAATATTTTCTATACACAAAGAAAAAGTTAAATTCCGATAAAAATTTAAAATTAATATTTTAAAATTTTTGAATATTTGAATTTAAACTTTTTTATAACTAAATATTATAAATATAATTAACACATCTAAAATTTTTAAAAGTAATTTATTGTCATATTTTGGCTTTTTGTTTATTAAAAAATAAAACTAATGAAATATAAAATTATAAAATAAATATAAGTTAATGTAAAATTTGTTTAGAGTCGTTAAATTTTGCATTTATATCTTAGTTATTATTCTATAGATAGTTTTTCTATTTTAAATATATATATATATATATATATATATATATTAACATTTTATAGACAATCTTTGTAAATAATAAAGTAATTTTAACATTGATTGACAAAATATATTATATGCTACATTTTAGTTTCATGTTAATTTAAATTTTATCAAAATAAATCCTATTATCATTTATTAAGCTAATATTTTATTTATTTGTATAAATTCTATTAATTACTCAATATTAATAATTTAGTTTTATATATATATATATATATATATATATATATATATAAAATGAAATTATAACTACATTGAAAAATAGAAAATAATATTTATTATTTAACACTAGTAAGAAATATATTCAAGCTGTTTTATAAAATATATCTTTCAACAAAATTATAAAGTATATTTTTTAAAATAATACTAATAATTTTATTAATATTAAGTTAATATAACTAGTTTAATATTCAGAATTATAAAACTGACAATGTACATAATTTTTTATTAAATTACTAGATAATGTATTAAAAGATTATGAATCATATTTTAGCATATAAAAATAAAATTTATAATTTCAATATAATAGTTTAAATATATATGAACATGATGCTCATCACATAAAATACGATTCTTATATATATATATTATTTATTATAGTATTTATTTGGATAATATTTTTCTTTTAAAAAAAATTATAACTAAATTATGATACAAATTTAAGATGGACTTTGTTTTTTAATTTGAATATATGAATTTGAACTTTTTATAATTAAATATTAGAAATATAATTAACTCATCTAATCTTGTGATGAAAGTTTACTGAATTTTTCTAATAAACAAGATTAGTTAATATAACTTGAATTCAAGATCAAATATTTTTTAAAAGAATAGAAAATAAAATAAGCAAAATCAAATACTACTAAAAAATAAAATATAAAGTTTTGAAAATTAAATTATCCGAAAAAGACGCAGTATATATATTAATCAATTCATAAGAATATAGTGTATTAAATGTATATATATTAAATGTATTTTTTTAGAAAAGAAATGTATTTAATATTTATAAAAATCATATTTATAAATAATTAAAATAATTAACTAATTAATTGCTTTATGTTATTACAAGAATTTAAAACTTCAATTATCAATTAATTATTATTAATAATTTCTAAAAGATAAATATCAATATTAAAAAAAAAATGAAGTCTTTATACGTAAATAATATACTATATATTATTTGGTAATACTGTAAAATAGTTTAGGGATTTTGGCTGTTTTGTTATCATTTTAGAGTCCAAATCAAAAGAGATTTTTATCTTTAAGCAAATATTATTTAAAAAAAAAAAAAAATAAAAAAATACCCCACTTCTTAAAAATTTAAACCACTTATTTCTTAAAACCCATTATTTGTGCAAACTAAGTCAAGCACGAGAATCATTCAAAGATTTCAAAAGAAATCGTGTTTTCTCCACAATCGTTCAAACTTGCATCTAACCGGGTAATTATTTTTATTTTGTATAGTTTCATCTTGTGAATTTCAAAGGATTATACCTATTTCTCTTTTTTTTAGATTAAAGGTGAAATTGTTTACTTCATTGATCAACATTGGGGTAAAATTTCTATTGAGGTTAGACGTCAATTAACTTTTTCGTTTTTATGTGTCTTCTTCTTCTCCTTTCATGTCAAAATATATATTACTAAGTTGTGCTTCCCGATATAAATCACTTATACCAGCGATCACTACTTATAACGAGTGATCTATTGTCCGGAAATTTCTATTGTTCCTGGTATTTCCATTGATTCATAATTGTGCAAGAGTTAATACTTTATAATATTGTGCATCTAAAATGTTTCCTTGACGGCCCACTCGTTTCTTCCGTTGAATGTGAAAGTTGTATTATTAGTTATTGATTAATTTTTAAATGAGCTAACTTGTTATAGATTTCTCAAATTTAAAATTGAGACCTTTTTAGTTTCTTTGTTAAGTATCTATCTTAGATGCATTATATGACTTTTACTAAAAATTTGTTAAGCCTTTTTATTCACTTGGCCATTTATTTTACTTTTTCTCCTAGGTAAAGATTGATGAAGCAAATTAGAGTTTGGAAGCCTTCAAGCATCAGCCAAGAAATTATCAAATTTAGTTGATTAAATGAGCAAGTTGGACGTGGTTCCTTTATTCATTATGGAGAATCGAGATCTATTAACGGATGTATCATAGAACTTGTACAAAGTATATATATATATATATATATATATATATATATATATATATATATATATATATATTATTTATTAATTTTTTATTTCATTTTGTCAAACTTTATCAAGCTTTAATTTATCTTTATATGATTTTTTATTATATCTTTTTTTTTTTTAGAATATTATATGATTTAATAATTATATCATAATTTGTCTCTAATTTGTAGTCTCTAATACTTGTCTCTTTTTTTGTCTCTATATTTGCTCAATATAAAATATTCATAGAGACGGATGAAAGTCTCTATTACACCATAATAGAAATTATAAATCTGTCTCTAATTTATCTCTAATATTTTGACTCTAAATTATCTCCATATTATTTCAAAATAGAGTCTATGTGGAGTCAATATAAACCGTCTCTATAATCGAGACAAATTTTTTCAAAAAATAATATTGAGTCACAATAGAGACCACAAAATATGGAGACAAAAAAAAAGACTCCATTTTACATTATATCATAAAAAATAATTAGAGACAAACTAAAATCAAATAGAGATAAATTATATTTGTCTCTATTAGTTAGAGACAAATCAAAAAAATTTCTCTCGCGTCTTAGAGATGCCATGTTTAGAGACGAATAACATGTTAGTCTCCACTTTGTCTCTAGTAATAATTTAGAGACAAAATGTATTAATTAGAGACAAATTTTAGCCATCTCTAAAATCATGTTCTCCCGTAGTGATATATGCAATTGGTGTTGTAAGTCAATTTACACATAATCCTAGTGATAGTCATATGAATGCAGTAAGTCGTATTTTAGCCTATCTCAAGTCTTCTCTAGGAAAAGGGGTTATGTTCACTAAGAATAGGCATCTATATATTGAAGCATATATAGATCTTTATTTGCTAGAAACAAAACAGACATAAAATCTACTTCAGACTACTTATCATTTGTAGGAGGTAACTTGGTAACTTGGTGAAGCAAGAAACATAATGTTGTAGCACTATAAAGTGCTGAAGCTGAGTATCGTGTCATGCATCATGGAACAACCGAACTCACTTGGTTGAAAAGTATCTTAAGCGAACTTGGGTATGGACCAAAGAAACCTGTGGTCTTGTTTTGCGACAATATGGTTGTCATTGAGATTGCAAACAATCCAATTCAACATGATAAAACTAAAGACAATTTGGATTCTGGTACAATTGAAATTTCATACAAGAAGAGTTCATACTAGCTAGCGGATATAATGACTCATGCCGTCTCAAGTAGTCAAATGTGTGTGATATGTCTAAGTTATATCGTGTTTTATGTGAATTTATGTGCTCAATTTGAGGAGTAATTGGACTTAATTGGTTGGAAATTACGCAAATTCTTTCTGTTTTTTATTTCGGAAGTTTTAGATAACAAAATTGAAGAAAGGAATAATTTAGGGACTAAATTGCAATTTCTGAAGAATTTCACTACGACCATAGTGAAGCGACTACGACCGTAGTGCTACTACAGGCGTAGTGACACCCTTACTATGGGCGTAGTACGTGAAAAGAGGCCTACTACGGGCGTAGTGAGGCCACTATGGGCGTAGTCCGTGGAAATAGGATCTACTACGAGTGTAGGGTGGCCAATACGGGCATAGTGTCATCCAAATGAGCGATTTCCGAGATTTTTCACCTTAAATGGTCCAGAAAGCCCCCAACTTCACTCCTATAAATAGAGACACGCCCTCAATTGTTCAAACACACCAAAATTACACAACACGAGGAATTATGTGCTTTAAACGATAGATCTTTCATAATTCCCTCGTAGATCTTCTTTTTCTCATTTTTAGTATAGGGTTTGAGTCTCGACCATAAGGGATAGCTCTATAGTATTAGTTGAGAGATGTAGATCTGTAGATCGAGATAAAGATTCGAAGTAGGGATCTTTCGGATCCGGAGAAACGAGTTATACCGTTGGAGTTGTGAGAGCGAAAACGACAACCTTACTTTCTCCTTATCTTTTAATTCTTGTATTCCGTTTTCTATCATTAGTTATAATTTTGTGTCATAGGTTTTTATCTTTAGAATGAACAATTAGAGTTTTATCTCACATTTCCGGAAAGGATACATTTAATATACATTGTGAATTGCTTATTGTTTTACGGTTTCAATTTAGTTCTCGGATTGAGTTTATGCCATGAAACTTAGGTTGACCATAGGAGACCCGACCATAGGAGATTTTTCAAATTGCCAGATTATGACTAATAACTTGCATCGACCATAATGAAGTTAGGAAGCCTAATAATCTTGAGTTAGAACTCATTGCAAATCTTAAGGCTAAGTTATTAAATTGACGACTTAATAATTAATCTACAAAGGTTTAAGATTACTTGCAATGACCAGTATTGAGGTAGTCACACTAGATAACTCAAGTATGGTAGTAAGATAATTCGAATTTACAATTGCCTTAGATCCACTTGCAAGTTGCATCTTCAAATATAGGTCTTCCTAATTGGATCATTGGAGCTTAATTAAGATTCCTATTATTTATCTTTACTTGCTTTGTTTACTTTTTATGCAATCAATCAATCTCCATAAATTGGACTTGAGCCTAGGACTAATTCCCAATACACTACACTTTGTCATAATTGATTGATACTATTAAGCTATTATCAACGTTCCTGGGATTAAACGATATAATTTATAAATTTAAAATCGTTGATACTTTCATGTTACTATCTGCATTCGATAGGTACTCTGCCTTAAGTTATGTTTGTTTAAGTGACAATTTATCTTAATTAATCACAAACATAGCTGTGTAAATGCATGATAACAAATTACACATCAGTGTGAAACATTGTCCAAGTTGGGCATATGTAATATCAACGCACCAACTTAAGGAGTGTTAGGGATTTACTAAAATATTAATTTTAATGAATTTATATTTGATTAGAATTATAAGTCTTATTTGATAAGAATTAGAAGTCTTTTTTAATTAAAGTTAGGAGTCTTCTCTATAATGTTTTATAACCTATAAATATTGACATATTATATCATTAATAAGATAAGAAAATATATTTTTATTTATTCTACTTTCCTTTCTTTCTAAACAAATCGAGTTTACAAAATAAAAATATATATATATATATATATATATATATATATATATAAAAGAGAATATAGACCTAGCTAGTTCATCCCAAATCTTCGAAGAAAGTAAACATGCCATGCCAGCACAAGTGAATAAACATTACCTCTATGAATGCCATTTAAGTAAGAATTAGGGAGAATTTTGAACAAAAGTTAAACTTTACCAAAACTTCAAACTAAAGCCATATTAGTCAAAACAATTGTTTCAAATATCCAATGGTCTAAAATAAAAAAATAAAAAAAATACACCAAACACCTAGAGAAGGATTTAATGAACACAAACCATGTTCTATTGCACAACTGTAGGCCATGCAATGGATGCGTTAGTAGCATAACTCAATACATTTTAAACAACACAAATGTTTATGAAATGCATATTGAACCTTTCCGCCACTTTTTCTCTACTACACAAGTAGTAGTTTTTTATCCATCCATAAAAAAAAATTAAAAAAAAAAAAAAAAGAAGAAAAAAATAAAAAGGGAATCTTTCAATTGTTTCTCTTCCCCCAAGTAAAATTAGATCTGAAGAGCATCAGCTATCGATCCTGCAAGGCTTAGAACCTCAAATGGAGTTCTGTTTTCAATGGCTTTCACTGTGAATGGGCATGAATCCGTTATCCAAAAGTAGGCAAATGCTTTCTCACATCCTTCTTCTGCATGCAAAATAATATATATTGCAGTTGTAAGTATATCTTTTAATAAGAAAATTATAGAGAACATGCAAAATGAAATTGCATCTAATTACCATCATTCTTGTGGAGGAACCGCTCAAATGAACGTTTAGGGAAAACACCATGGGTGACATAAGCACTCACTTTGGCAGCACCATGAGCAGCCAAAACTTTCTGAAACAACCAAAATGGAAATGTTAAAGTGAAATGACAACTTTTATATGCTTCCCACTCGTTACCGGAACACTAACAATTTTGACACTATTTTCTAGAATTATTGCCTAAGAGATAAGATGTTCATTCTCTTTTTATCCTCAACAAGTAAACATATCAAAAGGTGAAAGATAACAAGAAGTCATACCTGACATTCAATTAAAGTTCCTCCAGATTGCACTAAGTCATCAACAATAACTACATGACAACCAGCTGGGTTACCCTCTTTTAACCTAACAATCCTTTTATCGCCTTCACGAACCTTTGTGCAAACCACCTGTCATTTTCCAGACCAAAACATCAAGAGTTTGCAAAGAAATGTGTGCACCCCAGTGCGCATGCACACACATGAAAAGGGAAAAGAAAAAAAGACCATTTAAGTCAACCGTGGGATAGTGATCCAACAACTTGTGGAACCGCTTCCATGCTCCATCATCTGGAAAAGCTACTACTATCTGCAAATGATTGGCAATTAAATTAGGGTGATTAATGTTTTACTATTTTTACTGCTATGAGAACAAATCAAATACCTGCAAGAAATCATTGGAAACCTAAAACATCATCCAGAAAAATTCACCTTTTCAGACTCAGGAAGCTGCTGAAGCCGTTGCTTCAACAGTGGAATCCCTGTCTCAAATAAAGGTAAAACTTGGTCCCCAAAATAAAATCTTTCCTGAAAAGTAGGAGCATATGTTATGTTATGCTTAGGAATAATCAAAATATCTTAAGGGAATTTATTGTGATAATTAGGACAGGAAACTTTTTATGCCTCCCCCAATGCAATAATTTTTCTCCCTTTTTTTTTTTTCTGTTTGCTGGAAGAGAGTAGAGGGGAATAGTTCAAAAGGCTTTGAAAATATAGACACAAGATAATTTTCATGAGGGTACTGTTATTGGATCATCACATCTGTACACTACAACCTGCTTGGGGGAAGAGATTTGTAAAAAATATGCTCCAACAATGTAAGATATAAATAGTGGTGATGACAGTTAACCTGCAACGCATGTATGTCATAGATAACTAAGCTTGTTGGACCACCTCTGGAAATAGGAATGTTCGACAGAATTCGTGCCATGGTAAATGCAGTGGCCACATCTCCTTCCTCTTCCATCCTCTCAAAGGAACCAGTTGGAAAGAAAGGTAACACCAGCGTAAAAGAAGCAACAAACAACCTTGGGAGTGCAAAAATGACAGAAAGCTGTTCAAAGATAACTGCCGGTGAGCTAAATGATGCTAGAAAAGCTACATGATGGCCTCGGATATCTTGTGCATTGTTTATGAAAAGATTTGGAAACCCGTCAGCGAAACTCCTGAAATACATCATCAGGTGTCATAACCATGTCTAGAAAATAAGATATCACCTACTAGGTTAAAAGCCAACAAACCATCTTCTCCTTGTCTACCAGTTTTGACAGATAACAGTCTCAATTTCAAACACCCAAACCCATCTTCCAAATCTTTTCCACAAAAGACTGGTTGTAAAGGATAATGCTAAAACTTCATATTCTAATGACATAAAAGGTTCACATTCTTCCAAACAGGATGTAGGAAATATTTTTGATAAACTATGCCCAAATAAAATTCAAACAGCATATAACAAATTGAATCTTTATCAGTATCATCATGGCTATAAATGTGTTTTTTAAAAATAAAGGAACAAATCAAATCCACAATGTAGCTAAAGAATGAGGGATTGGTAAAGGGACCTCCAATTGATGGTCTGGAGCTGAATATGTTCTGAAACAGAAGCCACTTTCCTCGCCAGCTCTTCTGCTTCCACACAATGGTAAAGCAACACTTGCTTCTTCTTGGGTTTCTCCATGACTCCTTGCTTCTTGTATTTCAATACAAAACTCTTGGCTTGGCAAAAAGAGAGTGGCTTTGATTGCAATGGAGCTTGTTCCTGCCCAAAGGGTTTTTCTATAGAGTTTTTATTCCTTAAGATTAGGGACAGTTTATTGATTAAAGATGTACAATTCCTTCTTCTTAAGGTTGAAAAGAAGCACAAAAATAACATATGCCAGAGCCTCAAATAATAGAATTTTAGAACCAATGCACCTTAACGCCAAAATCTAAATAAAGCCATTAAGAAATCAAAATGTTCAAAGTATATGAGCTCACCAAAACCAAACAGCAGGCATAAACTGAAATGTGCATTGACGATTATCCCCATGTACAAAAGACAAAGTATGCTAAGTGACAGAATCTAAGTAAACAGAATAACTGGCAGTAGAAACCCAGGTAAGGTACAAAATTTTGATAAATCTCGAGATCAAATCATAAAATTCAGTTGACAGTACAGAACCGTAACTAGACGGGTAAATGAAACTTAATGTTCACTAAATTTCCTCAACATAAAATTTACCAAAAAAGTTTCATCAAGACAAACTACAAAATTGGGTAAAGATCAAAACTTTAAAATCCAAATAGATTTTTCAACAGAAGAAATAAAAAATCATGAAAATAATAATAAAAAAAAAAATAAAAATTCTCAATTTAAAAATAAAAAAGAGTCCACCTTAATCTTCATAGAACAAATCAAGAATCAAGAGAATTTGTATGCTCAAGACAATTATCAGAGAGGGAAAACAACCGTACCTCATATACAAAGCGAAAAAAATCCTAATTCTTGATAGATAAGAGAAACAAAATGAAAGATACCTTGATGGCAAGCAACAGCTCGGACGATGGGACAGAGAGAGAGTTTAGTAGAAGCAGAAGAATTGTTTACTTCTACTCTCACTTCCTTAAACCTTCACACTCCCGCCGGAATTTACTGGACAAGGGGCTCTCAAGATAGGGAACCCTAACTTGAGTAGAACAATATCCACGATTTTTACTATTATGGGCACCTTCGAAACAATGTACGCAAGGTATCCACAAATTATATTTTTTCTTAATTAATTTAAAAAAAAAAAAAAAAAAAAAAAAAAAAAAGAAGAGGAGAGAGATGAGTGAATTTGATTCTAACAAATTTATATTTAACAAATTTAGTTGTAAAATATTTTTCCTTTCACTTTTCACGTTTCAAACTTTTTACCTAAGAAAATTAAGGTTTATTCTCGCATATTTCGTCAAAATTATTTAAAATTTAACAATTTATGTGATTTAATCAATTATAGAAAGGATAATAAAGTTGCTTTATATGAAATATTTGAAAATTTAAAGTAAATAAGGGACACTCATTCATGAAATATTACTGAGAGGGTGAAAAATATATCTAAAAATATGTTTCATGTAAAATAGCTCCATTATTCTTTCTTTAGTAAACCACTGCTAAATTTTTAAAAATTTTGACAAAATTCGTGAAAAATGACTTTATTTTTCTTATAATAAATGTTTGGGATTTAAAAGTGAAATAAAATATTTTATGACTAAATTTGTCAAACATAAATCTGTTTTGAACCAAATTCACTAATTACTCAAAAAAAATGAAACAAATATTTATAAAAAAAAGGTATACAAACTCTTTTTTTTTTTTTGACTCTTTCCTTTCAATACGGTTACTTTGTCGGTTAGGGTTTCATGGATGAAACAATATTACAAAAACTGGGTAAGGTTGCGATTTGGGCGGAGGAATCTACTTGCATTCCCCTCGATGATGCTGATATCCGAACTGGACTTCAGGAGTGCAATCGGAGTGTTGTCGTTCGTTTGTTTGGAGGTAAGGCGGTTAATCGGTTAGGGTTTCGGACAACCATGACAAAATCATGGCGATGTGACTCTTTTAACATCCAACTCCTAGATCACAATATGATGCATATTTTTTTCGATAAGGAGGCCGATGTTGACTTTGTGCTACAACAAGGACCATGGAATTTTAAGAACTCCTTGGTTCTTGTTCGTCCTTGGCATAATGATGTATACGGTGATATGGATTCGTTTAATTCTGAAGCGTTCTGGATGCATGTAGTCGGACTCCCCCGCTATTGTTATACTGTTGAGGTTGGTGCCAAACTCAACAAGTATTTCACAGGATGTTTAGAGATTCAAATTCGAGAGGAGAGGCGGACGTGCATGAGATTTTTTTGCATCCGAGGTTTTATAGATCTCACAGGCCCTCTTCGTCGATGCCTTCATGTAAGTACCCCTGCTGGTCTTGTTTACCCGACCCTCATTAAATATGAAAAGCTTCCTACATTTTGTTTCTTATGTGGTCGCATTGTTCATAGATATAGACTTTGCACTGAGAATACGACTAACTTGGCGGTGAAGGATATGAATTTTGGAACATGGTTGGGGGGATTGACAACATTGTTTCTGATTTGATTGATTCCTCTTTGGACATGGTCAACAGTTAAGGATGATTCCCATGCTACAACCCAACAGGATACTGCGAATGATGGCGGAGGTCCTTCACAGGTAGTGGTGGCGGTTGCTCGGTCTGGGGACATAATCCCGGTGAAGGCCATGTCTCATCTTGCGCAAAAGAGATCTGTGGATATGGTGACTGAAGGTGGTAAGGTGCAGGAACTGGCCGCAAAAAAACAAAAATCTCCAACAGTGGAGGCTGCTTGGCAGCCCTGCTGATCCCAATGAGTTGCCTAGCGTGGAATTACCGGGGTTTGATTTCTTCCCGGGCAATTCATGAACTTAAGAACTTGTTACGATCGGAAAAACCAAAAATTTTGTTTCTTATAAAGACTAAGTTAACGGAGGACCAATCTTTACTTTTACATAATTCTTAGGATTTTTCTTGTGGAATAGCAGTTGGTAGAAATGGTCTTGGAGAGGGATTGGCGTTATTTTGGCATGACTCGATTGATCTTAACATCATCCAATTTTTGGCTGGGCACATTCATGCAAGGATTCAAAACTGGAGGCTTGGTCAAGAGGGTTATATTATTGGCTTCTATGGTCATCCGGAAGCTCAATTTCGTCATCAATCCTGGGCTTTACTTCGTAGAATAACTCCACCCAAGACTGTACCTTGGTTGGTATTTGGGGACTTTATTGAAATACTCTTTTCGGAGGACATGAAAGGAATGAACAATCGACCTCGAGAGACAGATGGATCGGTTTAAAGAGGTAATTGATGAGCTGGGCCTTTATGAAATTAAAGGTACAGGTCCTCACTTTACTTGGAGTAATAAACGGAAGGGGATTCATGCTACTTTGACTAAACTCGATAGAGCTTTCTGTACTCAACACACCGTTGATTGTGGAGAGCAACTTACCACTACCACTATATGTACAACCACTTCGGATCAATGTGCTCTTAAAGTCCTATTCACGAAGGTCCGGGACGGTGATGGGTGGCACAGAAACCACATTTGCCGAAAAGAAGTGTAGGGGTTCAAGGAGAAGGAATGTTTGGAGTTGGTTAAGCAATTGTGGAATACTAGGGGAAGAGGAATACAGTATGTGAAGGATGTTCAAGAAATGGTTAAATGGCGGCTTAAAGCATGGGGGAAGTCGAAAATTCATGACCTGCTTTCACAAATTCGTTCTACCCGTGAACACATAGCAACATTGATGGACCAAGGAGTAGTAGATGATTCTTTTCACAAAGCTCGGAGGGACCTGGACACTCTCCTTACTATTGAAAATGATCACTGGAAGCTGAGATCTAAATCCCATTGGCTAAGGTATGGTGATAGGAATTCCTCTTATTTTCATCATCATGCCTCACAACGACATCGGCGTAATGCTATTGTGTCAATCAAGGACAAGAATGGGCAGCGGGTGACTTCCCGGGATGATATTACAAAGGTGGCAGTGGATTACTTTGCTGATCTTTCTACTTTAGTCCAGGAAAATGTTGATTTTGATGCGATTCTTACCGGCGCGGATTTTCGATGTTTGAATGTGGAAGGGCAGCAACAACTATCACAACCCTTTACTAGGGAGGAGGTGATGTTTGCTTTTAAAGATATGCATCCTATGAAATCACCTGGTCAGGATGGCTTCCATGCATCGTTTTATCAAACGTATTGGCATATTATTAGCGACGATATCATTGCCTCTATTTTGGGTTATCCGAATGGTACCTCCAATATTAAGGATCTTAATGAAACTTGTATTGTGTTGATCCCTAAAACTAAAGCACCAGATTCTATGGCAGATTATAGACCCATTAACCTTTGTAATGTTATTTACAAGGCTATTTCGAAGATTCTTGTGAATCACATAAGACCATTGCTACAAGATTTGATTGATTCGGCTCAAAGTGCATTTGTTAGCAATAGATTGATCACCGATAATATCATTGTGGCTACGGAAGGTTTCCAATGGTTGAAACAAGGGTTGGGAGGTAAAGCTTCAAACTACCTTGCGGTTAAGGAAGATATGTCAAAGGCGTATGACGGTATAGAATGGAAGTACATGGATTGGGTTTTGGGTAAATTGCTTTTTCCTATGCATTTCAGAGGGCTCATTATGGAATGTGTGAGTTCCGTATCTTTTCAAATAAGTATTAATGGAGTACAGTCACATCGCTTCAATCCCTCTCAAGAATAAAATATGGTATTTATTTATTTGTATAAAGTATAACTCTCTAAAAACGGCCTAGTGGTCCTATTAGATGATAGATAAATTATAAAGGAAGGTGATGTGTTATTTTGAGTTATATATAAATAATATAAATAATATAAATAATCGAATAAATAATACTAAAAATAATAAGAATTTCTATGATTAAAATAGGTTTGTCACTAATAACATAACTCAATTAGGCAGAGCACCTATCGAAATAGTTTAGTAAATAAGGTGATATTCAGATTTTAAATTTATAAAAATCGTTTTCCCCTAAGACTTCTATTAAATTCTAGTGTGGAAAATATAATCAAACTAATTATGAATATGATTTGTGAATAAGGATCATTCAACAAGTAAACCAACCAATATCAAGAATGATAAGATTGATTTCTAAATCTAGAAAGCAAATTAAAAGCAAGTAAAGTAAAATCATGGATGAGAGAATATTGAATATTTGAAGAACTCACTAAACACATTAGAGAGAGTGGAGGATACACTTCACAATAAAATCAAGTATCATGATTCAACTATTATAATTTCACCAAATCCGAGTCTAATGATGAACTTCCTCAATACGTGTCGTTGAAAGAAATTCATACGTGAAGAACAACTCGAATATATTAGTAAGATCAAATCCCTACTAATCATCCAAGGTCCGGTACATCAATAGGAAGACAATCCAACTAATCTAGCACTAATCGTATATCCAAGGTTCGGCTTAACAATTAGTGTTAACCTGAACCACAAAATCGAATTAGAGCTCAACTCAAGATAAACAATCAAATCAAAGCCATAATTGAAATTGCAATTCAAGTTAATGAAATCATAACAATCAACTCACAATAGATCAATCTCATAGTGAAAGTATAACATGAAACCAACCACTTCTACCCTAAAGAAATGTAGGAGAAGAGAGTTCCTATTAGGTTGGTAAACTAGATTACAAGAATTATCAACAAAAATACTTGAAGAAGGTAAGAAAATAATTCCAAAACCAGTTGTCAATTGAATCCGGAAAGATCTCTACACCTCAACTTTCTTCTTGAATCCTCTTCTTGCTCCTTGAAGCTTGAATGATTGAAGTAGCTCAAAATCCTCTTGATCAAGTCACAAAACTCTACCTCATAGACCAAGGAGAGATTTCACAACCTAACTAGAAACATTTATTCACTAAAACAACCTAGGGAATTATCTAATCAAAGTTATTCAATCAAAGTGATAGAAAAATTCCCCAAAGTCTATACAAAAAATATATGAAATTGAAGAAAAACCTAATATGATATTCAATATCTAGATCAATATGAAATACAATCTAATCCACAAGCCAATCTAATTAATGCTAAAAATTCTAGTATTTATAGATCTACTAAACCAGGGGTAAAATCGTCATTTTACAACAAAAATATTTTGGACAGAGCATCCTTACGGGCGTAGCCCTCTATGCTATACGGGCGCTTAGATGCAGTTACGCCTTACGGGCGTTTGATCCAGAGTGCCACGGGCGTAAGGGAGACAGTTAATTCATACGGGCGTAATGCACACAGGGCAACGGGCGTTTACTCGGCTACGGGCGTAAGAAATCGTCCACGGGCGTAGCGCATTTTCCGAATGTTGCACTTTTGCCTCTCGAATTTATCTTTTTCCACCAATTTGCCCCAGAGTTACAAAAGAATATTTGCAATTAAACCCAAAATCAATCAATTTATCTCAACTTAATACAATTATAATCACAAATCATGCACAATTTATATCTCAAATCATGATCATATTTGATGTTATCAAATACCCTACAACTTAAACTTTGCTTGTCCTCAAGCAAATCAAATAGAAGAAGTTTAAGAAGAAACAAACTAACATCAAATAGCTCAAAAAGCAAATTAAATTTATTTAAGATGTGCATGAATTTTCTCAAAAATTTCAACATAGACTAGTTTACTCTTCAAAGATCTCATCAACAAAGTGCTAAAGGAAGATTCACTTTTATGCCTCATCAAATGTCTTATGTCTAAGTCAAGAAAACTCAATTTGAACAAAACATTTTCAACTTAAATACGAAAAACGATCATAAAATCATCCCGAGTGAAGTGTGTGCTCTATCTCAATTGATGATCCAAATGGCAAACTTTCTTTCAAAGCAACTATCCAAATAGTGGTTTGGTCGATCAAAAACTTCAACAACGAGAAATAATCACAATCAAATTTCAAGAAACAAGCCACTTATTCAAAAGTAGAATTTTATTCACTTTGTTTTTTTTTTTTTTCAAGTTTTTATTGTTTGCTTAACAATATCAACTTTAACTACCCTTGTAGCGAGTTCCACTCCAATGACTCCCGGATCCCGAGGACCTTAGGGCACCGGGCATTCAATTCCCATAAGAAGTGGTGCTCAAGTAGCAAAGGATACATGCAAATAACCTTTTATTTCAACAATTTATTTAACAAAAATAATAAAATTGTGGCAAGTCTCTCAAAGAATTTTCAAGTGAAAACTCAAGTCATTTCCATTCCCAAAAGACTTAATACTATTCAAATAAGTTGTCCAAAAGTAGTCCACTAATCGGAACAAACAACCAAAAATAGCTATGTCAAAAGAAATTTTCAGGATTTTTCCTATAATCATGCTCGTACCAAGTATCAACGAGATGAAACAAATCAAATATCGAGACTTTTAACAATCAACACATAGTTTATATCATCGGCTAAGTAAATCAAATTCCTACAAAAAGTTCACAAAATAATCTTTTCAAGTAAACTAATTATTTTGAAAAATTTGAAAATTTTTGGCATTTTGAGATAAAACGAGATAACATCGGTGTGTGCACCTACCCACAACTTGAAAATCACACACTGTCACTGGTAAAAGCGAATACCCCACAACTTATTTTAAGAAAAATAAGAAAGCGAGAAAACAACTATGAAAAGAAAATAAAAGAAAATAGGAATAAAAGTGCGGAGAAAGAAATAGGAAAAAGTAAAATAACTTCCCTTATTAAGATCAAAGTGTGTTATCATTTTTGTTGAAAGGTTCCGCGTAAGGTTTTAATCGTTGGCCGTTGATTTTGAATTTTGATCCATCCTCTCGGAGTACCTCGCAAACTCCGTATGGAAAAACCTAAGAAATGACAAACGGACCAGTCCAATAGCTTTTTAATTTTCCTGGAGATATTTTTAAACGAGAATTAAAGATTAAAACTTTATCACCACTGGAAAATTCTTTTGGACCCCGAAGACGCCTATCATGCCACAATTTTGTTTTCATCTTGAAATTCAAAGAATTTTCGTAGGCTTGAAATCTCCATTCCTCGAGTTCGTGAAGTTGCAATATTCTCTCTTTTGTGGAAAGTTCCTCGTCCAAGTTGCACTTTTGAAGAGCCCAAAAAGCCTTATGTTCGATTTCAACGGGTAAGTGACAAGTTTTACCGTAGAGGAGATGATATGGAGAGAATCCCGTGGAAGTACGAAATGCAGTCCGGAAAGCCCATAAAGCATCATCTAACCTCGAGGACCGGTCTTTTTTCGTTAATTCCCACGGTTTTTTCCAAGATTCTCTTTATTCCTCGATTTGTTACCTCCACTTGTCCACTTGTTTGAGGATGATAAGATGTGGATAGTCGATGTTGGACTCCATATCTCTTGAGGATTTTCTCTAGTTGAGAATTGCAAAAGTGGGTTCCTCTATCGCCGATTAGAGCTTTCGGACATCCGAACCTTACAAATAAACGTTGAAGAAACTTGCATACAACTTTAGCATCGTTAGTAGCACAAGCCTGGGCCTCAGGCCAGTTAGAGAAATATTCAACGACTACTAAAATATATTTATTTCCAAAAGAAGAAGGGAAAGGACCCATGAAATCAATACCCCAAATATCAAAGATCTCGACGCTCTGGAAAATTTGTTGTGGCATCCGATCTCGTGTGGACATTTTTCCAGTTCTTTGACATGCATCGCATGCTTTTATGAAAGATTGTGCATCTTTGAACATCGTGGGCCAATAAAATCCAGCTTCTAATACTTTTCTTACGGTATTATTTGCAGCTAGATGTCCTCCTGCTGGTCCTGTGTGACAATGTTCCAGGATTTCAAAACCATCTGCTCCTGAAACACATCTTCGAATAATTTGATCAGCACAAATTCGGAATAAAAACGGATCATCCCAAAAATAGTACTTTAAATCGGAAAAGAATTTATGCTTTTGGTGGGGAGTGAAATCACTAGGAAGTATCTTAGCAGCAAGGTAGTTAGCAATATCGGCAAACCAAGGAAGAGATTTATCAATAAAATTCAAGACTTCAATTAAAAATAAACTCTCATCGGGAAAGGTATCGGCTATCACGGTTTCGTCTAGGACCTCGAGCTCGGGATTTTCTAATCGAGACAAGTGATCGCAGGCTACATTTTCGCATCCTTTCTTATCACGGATTTCAATATCAAATTCCTGCAATAATAACACCCATCTTATTAATCTTGGTTTTGCATCGGTTTTATTAAAGAGATATTTCAAAGCAGAATGATCCGTGTAAACTATAGTTTTTGACATGATCAAGTAGGAACCGAATTTGTCAAAAGCAAATACAACAACTAGTAGTTCTTTCTCGGTAGTAGTGTAGTGTATCTGTGCATCCGTGAGAGTTTTACTAGCATAAGATATAACATGGAATTTCTTATCATGCCGTTGTCCTAAGACAACCCCTACCGCATAATCACTAGCATCGCACATTAATTCAAAAGGAAAACTCCAATCGGGTGATATCATAATAGGTGCCGTAGTTAATGATTTCTTCAAAATATTAAAGGCATCAAGACAATTTTTATCAAATAAGAAGGGAACATCTTTTCCAAGCAAATTATTCAAAGGTTTAGCAATTAAAGAAAAGTCTTTAATAAACCTGCGATAAAATCCAGCATGTCCTAGAAAGCTTCGAACACCTTTAACATTTAAAGGAGGAGGGAGTTTTGAAATAACTTCTATTTTGGCTTTATCAACTTCTAAACCAAGATGTGAAATCTTATGTCCAAGAACTATTCCCTCTTGAACCATAAAATGACATTTCTCCCAATTTAAAACAAGATTTGCTTTCAAACATTTCTTAAGCATATTTTCTAAATTTTGCAAACATGATTCAAAAGAATACCAAAGACGGAAAAATCATCCATGAAAACTTCCATAGTATCTCCTAACATGTCATCAAATATAGAAGTCATGCAACGTTGAAAAGTAGCTGGAGCATTACATAAACCAAAGGGCATTCGTCTATATGCAAAAGTACCATGTGGGCAAGTAAAAGTAGTTTTATGTTGGTCTTCGGGAGCAATAGGAATTTGAAAATAACCTGAAAATCCATCTAAAAAGCAATAAAAAGAATGTCCAGCAAGTCTTTCAAGCATTTGATCAATGAAAGGGAGAGGGAAATGATCTTTCCTAGTGGCACTATTCAATTTACGATAATCAATACAAACACGATGTCCGGTCACAGTTCTAGTAGGAATAAGCTCATTGTTGTCATTCTTGACAACCGTAATACCTCCCTTTTTAGGCACAACTTGCACGGGACTTACCCATTCACTATCCGAGATAGGATAAATCAAACCTGCGTCCAACAATTTAACAACCTCTTTCTTTACTACCTCACACATGTTAAGGTTCAATCTTCTTTGTGGTTGTACACAAGGTTTGTAATCATTTTCGAGTAAAATCTTGTGAGAACAAAAGCTTGGACTTATACTTGGAATGTCCACAATTTTGAATGCAAAAGCTTGCTTATACCTTTTGAGTATACCTAATGTGAGCTCTTTTTGTTCTTTTGTTAAATTTGAAGCAAGTATTACCGGAAGCTTCTTATCTTCATCAAGGAATCCATAGCATAGATGACTTGGCAATTCTTTTAATTCCAGATTTGGAGGATCTACAAAGGAGGTTTGCTTCTTTTGAAGTTCCTTGCAATTTGCATACGAATCCAAAGAATCATCATCTTCACAAATAGCAACATGATTAGAATTTTTCAACAACATTTTATTAATACTATTTTCCACAAGATGACCAATTAAATCCAATGAAAACAACTCATCATCTAATTCCATAGGTTGCATAAGAATAGAATTCAAGTTGTAAGACATGCTTTCCTCATCTATTCTCATTTTAATATGATCATTGAAAATTTCATTCAATGCCTTGATAGTAACTAGAAAAGACCTTCCAAAAATGAGAGGAGCATCATCATGCATGTCTAAAACAATAAAATCTATAGGAAAAATCAAGGAATTTATTTTCACAAGTAAATTTGATGCAATTCCTGAAGGAAAATGAATTGTTCTATTGTCACATTGTACTCTCATATTGGTAGATTGTAAATCATCCAATCCTAGCTGTTTGAACAAAATGAGAGGCATGAAATTTACACTTGTACTAACATCCACTAAAGCATGCAAATCATGTATATTTCCTATAGTACAAGATAGAGAAAAGTGATTAGGAAAATTTTGAATTGAAGAACATCCTTCCAAAAGTGCTATAGAACATACTTTATTCAAAGTTACTCCATCAAGCTCCAAAGAATATTTCTTAGTACAAATATCCTTGAGAAATTTAGCATACTTTGGCATACTATTGATCAACTCAAGTAATGGCAAATTCAAGGAGACGCTTTTAAGAGAGTTAAAGAAATGATTGAAGATCTCCCTTTCTTTTCCTTGCTTAGAACTAACTGTACGGGGCATGATATTTTGTGCCATTAACTCCATTTTTTTTTTCTTCCAAGCTGCAAGAACAACTTACTCAAATTCTTTCTAATTTCTTTTAACGAATTCTGGAATTATAAGGAAGAAATGACAAAGAAAAGAAAATAATGTACGCTTTTGGGTACTGCCAAAAACAGAGGAAAAAGCAGGGGAAAGTGAAATTCCAGTTCTGGAAATTTTGACAAAACAAAGGAAAATACAGAGATACACAATAATTAGCTACTGGAATTTTGAATAAAACAGAGGAATTAACCTTTATAGCTACTGGATTTCTCTTCAAAACAGAGGAAAATGCATGCTGGAATTTACCTAAGAAGCAGGGCAGTTTGCATATTGCAAATTTCTGGACACATTACAGCAGAGGCAGTGAAGAAAACTCACTGAAATTTGACTCAAAAACAGAACAAAACATATAACAACTACTGGATTAAATATAAGGCAGCAGTGATGCAAAAATTCTGCCACTGTACTGCCCAAAATTTCAGCAAAAGCTGAACAAAATCAAGCATACCATAAATTTCAGAATTAAACATTTCAGCAGCAGTGCAAACCAAATGTTACTGGATTGCCCAAACAATTAATTTTACTGAAAATGCAGTGTACAAAATCATACAAAACATCTAGCTACTGGAAAATAGAACAACAAGTTCATGCATTTGAATTTCTAATTTGACCATGCAAAATGTCTATATGATAGAAGTGAAACATATACATACAAACTATATGCTATTCATGAAGAACAAAAAGAAATGCAATTACATCAACTAACAAATCTATGTACCATTATTTACAATACCATGCAAAAACTGAATTCACAAAAGAAACCATACACTAACCTATTGGAAAATGAAAATAAGAACAAGGAAAATCATGCATTTGCTAACTAAATTAACCATGCAAAATCAAAGAAAACAAAGAACAAACTTCTACCTACTGGAAATGATGATACAAAATATATATATACATTATTCCTATAATAAAGTATATGCAAAAAGAAAACTACTGGAAGATCAAGTTGCAATTAAAATGCATACATATATATAGGCCATGCAAAAGCATGCAAATGCAAATTATAAAAACAAAACATGCAGTACTAACCTATTAGAACATAATAACCTAATTCTAACTACTGGAATGCAGAAATTAAGGAGAAATCCATGTAATAATATTTACCTAAATCACCATGCAAACTATACCTAAGTAAAAGCTATGCAAACTGTACTACTACAAAATAATATGCAGTTTAGTGAAACCATCAAAACAACTAAAACATATGCTAAGTAAAGGAAAACAAAGAACAGCAAATTCATGCAAACACAAAACTAACTACTGGAATTCAATATAATATGAGACAAAACATCATATGCATATTCATACGAGTATATTAAATCAATTGCAAATAAAAACAAAACATGCAAACTAACTAAATCACATGCAAAAACAATTAATATAGCGTACTTGAAATCTAAAAATGAAGTGTGACAAAACTAGTGAAGAATATTAAATAACTAAACTAGAAATGTTGGTCACTAACTAGCATTTCTTAGAATTAGTTTCTAAGAATGCTTACTTTTCAACAAAAAGCTATACATTTTTATTATCTAAAGAATTCAAAGATTACTAGATAAATTCCTAAGAATTGCAAAACTAAAAATAACAATAATGATGACCTTTTATTGAAATACCTATCACATGCAAAATCCAACGAAAATTTCGAAAGAAGAAATTAAAAGCAACGCTATACCAAAACTTATATCAAATGCAAATTAAGGCTAACATATAAAAGATAGAAAATATGAAAAACATATAAAACATCAATACCTAACAAAAGTAAGTATCTAGATAATAGTCTTCATGAATTGAAGATATTATTAGAATACTAACTAAACTAGAAAGCTCTTAAAGAAAATAAAGGAATGAAGATAAAATAACAAGATCATGCAAAACTAACTAAGAAATGTAAAACACCTAATGAAAATGCAAAACAAGTAAATGACAAGTAAAGAGACTAAGATTAAGAAAAGAAGTAAACTAAACTACTCTAATCATAATACCTAAAAATCAAGATAATATCTATAACAACTATCAAAAATCAATAAAACGAAAGTATGGAAATACATCTAAGAACATGAAATAGAAATCAATCAAAGAAAGAATCAAGTTACAATAGTTAGATCCTATACTAACCATACCTAAGAACTAGTTAGAACAAGTTAGAAAAGATTAGAACAAAATAAGTCAAGTTAGAAAGTAAGAAAAACAATTAGATCTAAAAATTCTAAGCTAAAGATCAAACTAAGATGTTAAACCTAAGATCTAGGTTATTCTAAAGGATGAGGATCTAAAGAATCAAAAGCTAACCTAATCTAGAGCACTAAACTAACTAAGCTATAAAATCTAGATCAACTAAAGTTAACCTAAATCCAAAATATCTAAGCTATATCTAACCAAAATCTCTAAGTAAAAGTTTACCTAAAGGATCTAAAATAACCAAAACACTAACTAAACCTAAAAATCATGATACTAAATCATCTAACCTAAGATCTAAATCCAAAAATCTATAATCTAAGTAAAAAAAATTCTAAGAAAATGAATCAATATGAAAGCAAGAGAAACAAAATACAAGTAACAAAAGAAAACTACTAAAGTAAGAATAAGAAAGAATCAAAGAATCAAAATTAAACTACTCAACTAAGAATAAGAAACAAATGAAATTGAAAACATCTAAACTAAATGAAATAAAATCGATCAAGCAAATATCCAAGATCTATCAAAGAGATAAAAGATATTCTAAGAATTAAACATGAAAAGTAAAAGTTACTTGAGAATGATATCATAAAACAAATCATATCAAAATTAATTCGTTATAAATTTCACACCGTTGATGAAAATTTTTCCCAAAAATTACAACGAACTTAGAGGAAAAACATCACGAAAATTAATAGGATTCCCCGGCAACGGCGCCAAAAATCGATGTGTTATTTTGAGTTATATATAAATAATAAAAATAATATAAATAATCGAATAAATAATACTAAAAATAATAAGAATCTCTATGATTAAAATAGGTTTGTCACTAATAAAATAACTCAATTAGGCAGAGCACCTATCGAAATAGTTTAGTAAATAAGGTGATATTCAGATTTTAAATTTATAAAAATCGTTTTTTCCTAAGACTTCTATTAAATTCTAGTGTGGAAAAATATAATCAAACTAATTATGAATATGATTTGTGAATAAGGATCATTCAACAAGTAAACCAACCAATATCAAGAATGATAAGATTGATTTCTAAATCCTAGAAAGCAAATTAAAAGCAAGTAAAGTAAAATCATGGATGAGAGAATATTGAATATTTGAAGAACTCACTAAACACATTAGAGAGAGTGGAGGATACACTTCACAACAAAATCAAGTATCATGATTCAACTATTATAATTTCACCATATCCGAGTCTAATGATGAACTTCCTCAATACGTGTCGTTGAAAGAAATTCATACGTGAAGAACAACTCGAATATATTAGTAAGATCAAATCCCTACTAATCATCCAAGGTCCGGTACATCAATAGGAAGACAATCCAACTAATCTAGCACTAATCGTATATCCAAGGTCCAGCTTAACAATTAGTGTTAACCCGAACCACAAAATCGAATTAGAGCTCAACTCAAGATAAACAATCAAATCAAAGCCATAATTGAAATTGCAATTCAAGTTAATGAAATCATAACAATCAACTCACAATAGATCAATCTCATAGTGAAAGTATAACATGAAACCAACCACTTCTACCCTAAAGAAATGTAGGAGAAGAGAGTTCCTATTAGGTTGGTAAACTAGATTACAAGAATTATCAACAAAAATACTTGAAGAAGGTAAGAAAATAATTCCAAAACCAGTTGTCAATTGAATCCGGAAAGATCTCTACACCTCAACTTTCTTCTTGAATCCTCTTCTTGCTCCTTGAAGCTTGAATGGTTGAAGTAGCTCAAAATCCTCTTGATCAAGTCACAAAACTCTACCTCATAGACCAAGGAGAGATTTCACAACCTAACTAGAAACATTTATTCACTAAAACAACCTAGGGAATTATCTAATCAAAGTTATTCAATCAAAGTGATAGAAAAATTCCCCAAAGTCTATACAAAAAATATATGAAATTGAAGAAAAACCTAATATGATATTCAATATCTAGATCAATATGAAATACAATCTAATCCACAAGCCAATCTAATTAATGCTAAAAATTCTAGTATTTATAGATCTACTAAACCAGGGGGTAAAATCGTCATTTTACAACAAAAATATTTTGGACTGAGCATCCTTACGCGCGTAGCCCCCTATGCTATACGGGCGCTTAGATGCAGTTACGCCTTACGGGCGTTTGATCCAGAGTGCCACGGGCGTAAGGGAGACAGTTAATTCATACGGGCGTAATGCACACAGGGCAACGGGCGTTTACTCAGCTACGGGCGTAAGAAATCGTCCACGGGCGTAGCGCATTTCCAGAATGTTGCACTTTTGCCTCCGAATTTATCTTTTTCACCAATTTGCCCCAGGGTTACCCAAAAAGAATATTTGCAATTAAACCCAAAATCAATCAATTTATCTCAACTTAATACAATTATAATCACAAATCATGCACAATTTATATCTCAAATCATGATCATATTTGATGTTATCAGAAGGAAAAACCCCAAAAAATGGAAAACAAGGCTAAGGGAACCAAGAAAGCTAAAACAAGTAAACAAACAAAAAAAAACAAATAGTAATAATAATAAATCATAAATAGTAAACAAGCCAAGCAACCCAGCCCATAATGTGAATAGAGTTGTAAAAGGTGTTTCTATCCGGGAGATTACCACCTAATGTGAATAAAGTTGTAATTTGTTTGACTCAAAGGGCACCTGGCTCAAGGTTCTTGAACAATTGCGACCAATTTCATTGTGAATTGTCATTGTGAAGCTAATATCAAAAATCCGCGAATAGACTCCTCTCATTATGAAAGAATTGGCTGGCCGTATCAAACAAGCTTCATTCCCGAGAGATTCGCATTGGATAATGTGGTGGCAGCATAGGAGGTGATTCACTCTCTTCGATGGCGTCTAGGTAACCATTATGGGTTGATTATGAAGGTAATCTGATATGTCGGATTTATATCGTGGTTTTAAGGGGTAATTATGTTTAAATATGTTTAATTTAAAGTCTTATTAGGCTTAATTAAATGGAAATTTCGCAAATTTGCTCTGTTTTCGCTTTTTGGAAGTTTCAGGACTGAAATTGAAGAAATGAAGAAATCAGAGACTAAAAGTGCAAATTTTGGAAAAAATGTTCAACACAGGCGTGTTCCTGCCCATGTTGAGCCGGCACGGGCATGTTCAGCCCGTGTTGCTGGGCGTGTTGAAGACACGCGACACGGGCGTGTTCTTGCCCGTGTTGCTGGCCGTGTTGAGGGCAGTTTTGGTGTCCCACATCGAATTTTCACTGTTTTCAGCTCCTTTTCTACTCCTATAAATAGAGGTAGCAGCCAAGCCTTTGGAACACACCACCAACCCACCAGAGAGTGCAGAGTGCAGAGAATTCGAGGGATTTCGAGTCTCCACTCCCGTGGATTCTCGGAAATTACCCTCATAGTTAAATATTTTCTAGTTATTATATTTTTCTTCTTAGCTTAGGGTTTGAGCCTCGACCATAAGGGAGAGCTCTATAGCTTAGTTGAGAGGTGTGATTCTAGAAGATTTCGTGGGCAAGACAAGGAGGAAGGCTAGTAGGGTTCGAGAAGAATCGGAGGTCAAGTCCCACCGTCGAAGTAGTGACAACCAAACGACAACTTTTCTTTTCCCTCTTCTGAAGTCAATTATTTTTCATTCTTTATTTGCTTTAACTCTGTCTCATGGGATTATTTTATTATTAATGATACAATTAGAGCTTTTATTAATTTCCCGGGAAGGATACTGTTTGTGATTATCATTGTGATTATTATTGCTTTATGCTTTCAACTTAGTTTCTTATTTAATTTATGCCATGAGACATAGGTTTGTATCTAGTTGAGCATATAATTGGAATAATTAATTAATTGAAGGAAAATTAATTGTATCTAGACATAAGATTTTTTGCGCCGTTGCCGGGGATGCAAAATTCATAAAATCTTCAGAATTCCCGATCAAAATTTTAGAAGTTTTATGATTTGATACTGGTAGTAATTATTCTTTATGACATAATTTGATTAAGGAAAGTAAACTCGATCCTCCTAAGTATAGGATTTCCTAAAATTTTTAATTTTAGATTATCTAAATTTAATTAAAGATAGGAATATCTAAATTTTAGAAAATACATTCTAGAATAATACTAGGAGTTATTCTGGATATCATCTAGAGAGCTTTCATAAATTAAAAAAACCCCATAAAAAATATATATTCTAAAAATCTATAAAAATTCAAATATCCTAAAAAACCTATAAAAATCTAAAAATTTTAAAAACCCTAAATTCTAAAGCCTTGGAAAATTTATTACTAACTCTTATTCTTTGCTTTTGATAGGAAGATGACTCGGACTACTACAAGCAAGTTGAGAGATATGTTTGATAACCCAGAGCAGCTAATTCGCAAGGCTAGGGCAAAGAGGAAATTGGAATTATCTGATAAGGATAAGGATAAGTATGTCACTAAAAGTTTTGACCATTCTAAAAATGAATATTCCTGCTGTCTCATTTTTCCATCAAATGAGAAGGAATATGAAGAAAGGTATGTGGCACTTTTAGACAGACAAATAGCACAAGGTCGTAGGATTGATTGGGGGACTGCTTTCTCGCTAGGAATAGAAACTGATCTAAGGAGAATGATGTGTGTTCGTCCTTATGCTCGCATTTTTATGGTAGATGAGCCTATCTATGCCGAGATGGATTTCGAATTTTATTCGACATTTAGCTATGAAAACGAGAGAGTTAGATTTTGTCTTAATTATTTGAAATATAATATGAGTACTAAAGAGTTTAGTGTGCATTTAGGAATTTGAACTCAAGAAGAAGTTACATCATGCATTTATCACAAGTGCAAGTAAGAGAGTTCTCGGACAATACATCAATGTATTGGGATCATATTAGAGCTACTCGGAAAGAGTATAATGCAGATACAACAAGAGTTTTAGATATTCATCTAAGCCTTCGTTATCTACATACTATGTTTCCATATATAGTTACTAGGAAGATTGAAAGTAAAACAGTTCTTAGTTCTTTGGAAATAGCTATCTTCTCTCATATGTACCACGAAAAACCTATTGATTTAGGCCAAGTTTTTGCTCGGATTATTAACACACATGTTAAGAGATCTACAACACAACCTTTAGGTTTTGGACCTTTTGTTACAAGACTTGCAAGATCAATAGGAGTGGAAATTGAAAAGGAGAACTTGACAAGGGTAAGTGATTCCACGACGCCTCCGATTCTAGTATTCTGCAGGATATTGGGATAACCCATGTAATCATACCCCCAAGTCCCAAGGAAGAAGAAAAGCAACAAAAGTCGGACAAGAATATATCTTATATTCCTAAGAATGAGTTCGAGAAATTTATGATGGATGCTATTAATGATCAAAAGGAAGTAGCATATCAACAAGATATTCGCCTAAAGAGGTTAGAGGCAAAGAGTATGAATAGTTATTATAAATCTTTACAACCAAATATGAAGCGAAAATAACAACCCTCCATACTACGATTCTGCGGATGAAGATGTGGAAGAAGAATATTCTCCTGCAAGTCCTTCTCCAATTAATTAGTTTCTTTCTCTTTCTTTCCTGTTATTTCGTAGTTTTCGTTATTTGTTTCGTTTTTGGATTCTTTCTTTCTTTTTGCAAATAAGTATATCTAATGAATTATTCTTTACATTCTTTTAAGAGTCTTATTTGGTATTTCGGCGTAATTCATGACTACTCTGTTTTTATTAGAAGATTGGATGCTCCCGTTTAGGGCTTTCATGAATAACATTTGGATGTTCCGGGATAGGACTTTTGTTCTATAAATTGTTTGAAATTGTGGATGTTCCGGACAAATATTTTTCTAGATAGATATTGAGTGTTATGAAATTATTGTGAATGCATGCACAACTTGATTTCATCTACAGGCCGTATCTATTGTTGAGGATACTTGTCATTATAATCAAAGTCATTATGGATAAAATTGCAATCAATTGATCATACAGGTAACTTGAGTAGGATATTCTTTCTTTATAGGAATCTTATTGAGAAGACATGGTAATGTTCTTCTACTTTTAAGGCTTCTAAAAGCTTTATAGGGATTTATTCTTGAAAGAATTTTGAGTTACTCTATAAATCTCTTGATCTATATTTCTCCAAATTATTTAGTATTAGTTTATCCTCCGATATTCTCTCTTTTTAAACTGTTTATCATTTGATAAAAAGGTACTAAATAACATCACCATTTTATTCTGAGAATTTCTTAGGTAATTTTGTGATATGACTTTGAAGGACGATATCTGGACAACAAGAATCATCATCGATTCCCTGGTTCTTGTCCTTTCCCCTTTTCTTTTGTCGTTTTTCTCGTTTTTCGCTTTTCTCTTTTTTTTTTTGTTTCGAATAAGTGTGGGGTGTCTTCGAATGTTTCGCTTGTCTCGAAATTTTTCAAATTCTTTTTGAAAAAAAAGTTTTTCAAAATCTATCCGGAATAAGTATTTTATGCGTAATGATTATTTACTCGGTCTATGATATATAAATTAACTAATTCAATGCTTATGTCTTTTGGAGATAATGACAAATCTTTATAGAAGTTTGATACAAGTCCTTTTATAGGAAATTCCTGAATGATTTTTTAGCACAAAAATTTGATTAACTGTTTGATTGATAGATTATTTTCGGACACTTGAGGTCATAGCATGATATCTTTTGGAATGCATGATCGCTATTGTGGTTGCTTGAAAGAATTTGAGAAGATTGCCATTCATTTTGTGTTAATTTATTTTTGGTAATAAGAGTCTGTTTGCATGTATCCTTTGCTACTTGAGAATCATTCCTAAAGGGAATTAAATGCCCGGGTGCCCTAAGGTCTTTAAGGTCTGGGAGCCACCGGATTGGGACTCGTTACAAGGGTAGTTAAAGTTGATTTTTACAATTATAGTTTTTATTAAAAAAAACAAAAAGCATTCGTGCAAGAAAAGAAAAAAAAAAGTTTAGATTATTTGGCATTCGACTTGGGTTCCTAGAGTGATTATGATGAGTTGTTGTGAACCCTAAAAGATTGATGTGCTATTATTTCTTGTTGTTTGGGGAGAACCTATTGATTGAATTAGTGAAGTCAAAATCACACACTACACCTCAAGGAAATTCTATTGTTTGACATGTGTTGAATGAATATAAGTTTCAAGTTGTTTCTAATTGATCTTTGCAAAGAATAGTTTATGAGGCAAGCAAGAGTATTATATTCTTTGTGCATAATTGAAAAGTCTTGATAGAATTGATTTTCTAAGGAGTAAATTTTTGGAAAGTTTTACTTTTTGATTTCATGATATATGAAGTTTGGAAGATTATTTTGTGTTTAAGTAATTTGCTTGAGGACAAGCAAAAGGTTAAGTGTGGGGTAATCCGATATGTAAGATTTATATCATATTTTTAAGGGGTAATTATGTTTAAATATGTTTAATTTAAAGTCTTATTAGACTTAATTAAAAGGAAATTTCACAAATTTGCTCTTTTTTCGCTTTTTGGAAGTTTCAGGATTGAAATTGAAGAAATGAAGAAATCGGGGACAAAAAGTGCAATTTTTGGAAAAATGTTCAACACGGGCGTGTTCCTACCCGTGTTGCTGGCTGTGTTGAGTCGGCACGGGCATGTTCAGCCCGTGTTGCTGGGCGTGTTGAAGACACGCGACACGGGAGTGTTCTTGCCCGTGTTGAGGGCAGTTTTGGTGTCCCACATCGAATTTTCACTGTTTTCAGCTCCTTTTCTACTCCTATAAATAGAGGCAGCAGCCAAGCCTTTGGAACTTACCACCAACCCACCAGAGAGTGCAGAGTGCAGAGAATTCGAGGGATTTCGAGTCTCCACTCCCGTGGATTCTCGGAAATTACCCTCATAGTTAAATATTTTCTAGTTATTATATTTTTCTTCTTAGCTTAAGGTTTGAGCCTCGACCATAAGGGAGAGCTCTATAGCTTAATTGAGAGGTGTGATTCTAGAAGATTTCGTGGGCAAGACAAGGAGGAAGGCTAGTAGGGTTCGAGAAGAATCGGAGGTCAAGTCCCACCGTCGAAGTAGTGACAACCAAACGACAACTTTTCTTTCCCTCTTCTCAAGTCTATTATTTTTCATTCTTTATTTACTTTAACTCTGTCTCATGGGATTCTTTTATTATTAATGATACAATTAGAGCTTTTATTAATTTCCCGGGAAGGATACTGTTTGTGATTATCATTGTGATTATTATTGCTTTATGCTTTCAACTTAGTTTCTTATTCAATTTATGCCATGACACATAGGTTTGCATCTAGTTGAGCATATAATTGGAATAATTAATTAATTGACGGTTTGTTAAGGAGACCCGACCATAGGAGAATTAATGAATTTCCGGATTAGGTGTAATAACTTGCATCGACCATAATGAGGTTAGGCAGCCTAATAATCTCGAGTTAGTAATCAATGCAAATCTTAAGATTAACTTATTAAATTTACGACTTAATAATTAATCTACAAAGGTTTAGGATTACTTGCAACGACCCGTATTGAGGTAATCACATTAGATAACTTGGGTACGGTAGTAAAGTTAATATTAATCACAATTGCCTTAGACATGCTTAAAGCTACATCTTCGAATGTGGTCATTCTAATTGAATCATCGAACTGAATAAGAATCCTAAATCATATCTGTTTCAATTATATTTATGTTCTAGCTATAATCTCATGAATTGATTCTTATCCTAGGGTTAACTTTTGTTAATAAATTCTTGTCATATTTAATAATTGCTTATAATTGTTGTCAACGTCTTTGGGTCTATACGATATTTTATAAATGTAAAATCGTTGATGCTTCTATGTTACGATGTGCATATGATAGGTACTCTGCCTTAGATTTTGGTTATTTAAGTGACAACCTATTTGTTTTGCTTGAATTAATCTCAATCATAATCTATGCTAAAAATATAGTAACCAAAATTCACATCATTCGACTATCGAGAAATGGGATCCCCATGTAGCACCTATTTTTGCAAATGATTTGTTGTTGTTTGGGGAGGTGTCATATTCTCAAGCTCGCACAATGGAAAATACTCTTAGCATGTTTTGTCAAAAATCAGGTCAATGTGTGAACGAAAGGAAGTTTTCTATCCCGGTTTTCCCCAAGAACACAAGCTTTTTTTGGTAGCACCATTTATTGTAGCTTTGGTATCAAACCAACATCTAATTTGGAAGTCTATTTGGGAGTTCCACTTTGTCATTGTCGAAAAGAGGAAAGGATAGTTTTTGGGGTTGGTAGAGAAAGCACGGAGTCCACTCGGCAACCTGGAAAATGAAGTCTCTGTCTAAAGCCGCAAGGATGACTCTCATTTAGAAAACATTGACGAGTTTACCCATGTATGTTATGCAGGCTACCATTTCTACCCAAGAGCATAATTAATGAGTTAGAGAGGATCAGTTGCATGTTTTTGTATTGGGAAGAAAACACATCAATTAACAATTTAACCAAAATTAGAGTTTCCCAAGAATCACCTTTTCCCAAATCACAATAAAACTACCAACCAATTATAGCAACCAAATACCAAATAATGCAATAAAGGCTAAAAAATAAATGTGCGAGACACCAAGCAATTTTAACGTAGAAAAGTCCAAGATGGGAAAAAAACACAGGACCTAGTCCACTAAAATCACCACTATTAACAAATAATAGGAATACACAAATTTTTCCTAGACAATACTAGGAGTACCAATACAATCTTCTCCAAAATTACAATAATATCATAAAGTAGGGTTTGGAAGGATGTTACCAAAGGTAGAAGGGAAACATAAATAAACCAATCAATTAGTAGAGAATAATGAGAGGATCCTACCGCACTTGGTCTTGCTGAAAACGGACTTCAAACGGCTTTCTAATCAATTCCCAAGTTTCTCAATACTTCTTCTTCGCGGTATTCCGCCCCCCCCCCACCCCTTTTTATGTTTTTTCCGACTCTCCAATTTTTAATTCCAATTGAATTCTCTCTTCTTCTTTTTTTAATAAATTTTTTTTAATTGGTTTTCGCTTAACCCGAACGGGTTGGACCCAAACCCAACAATCTCCCACTCCGCTCATTTCGGGGGCACAATCATCCGCTTCTTTTATGCAAAACAAAAACTTCTCTGTAGGGCAATGTCTTCACAAGATATTAGAGTCATTATCATTAGTATGCACCTTCTCAAGTGTCAACAACTTGGAATCCAATACTTCACGAATCCAATGGTACCTCAAATCTATATGTTTAGACCAAAAACGGATGTGGAATTCTTACACAAATGAATCGCATCGTGTCTATCACAAAAAAGATTATATCTATCTTGTTTCATGCTCAACTCTTGTAGATATTTTTGTAACCAAAGAATCTCCTTGGCGGTCAGCAGCCCAATTCATCTCCTTCTCCACACTGGGTTGCGCCATCTTGGGCTTCTTGTCAACAACAGCCTTGGGCTTCTCCATCTTGCCAATAGCTAACCAATGAATCCAATATAACACATCAACAAAATCATGTTTCAGTGTCCTAAACCATTGCAGGCGGCCCATGTGGCTTTGGTCAGCCCACGCCCACCTCCTCCTATGCTCCTACAGATATTTTGGAGGCCATGAACACTCTTTCTATAGCTCGTCCTAATCAATAGTATATGGACACCGGAGCTACGTCTCACATGACTACCAATGGAGGAAATCTTATGTCTTATTTCAATTTGAGTAATAATTGTATTATTATCATTGGTAATAGTCATACTATTCCCTTTTTTTTGTGGAAATAATTGTTTACCTCCCTCATCATCCTCCTCGATTTTTAAATAATGTTTTACATGCTCCTAACATCATTTAAAAGCTTATATCAGCAAGGAAATTTACCATTGATAATAATGTTTCGTTGAATTTGATCCTTTTGGTTTTTCCTCACAAAAGTTTTTAGACAGGGATACTATTAATGAAATATAATAGCATTGGTGATCTCTACCCATCTCCACGACACCTAACTTCTGCATCTTCTCAGCCATCGCTTATTATTCTTCCTAAATTATGGCATCATGGTTTAAGTCATCCCGATTCTTCCGTGGTTACGACATCTTAAGAAACAAAATTTAATTTCATGTCATCATTCTCATAATAATTTTTTTTTGTCATTCTTGTCCCCTTGGCAAACAAATTAAATTACTATTTTCAAGTTCTTCTTCATCAACTCAATTTCCTTTTGGTATTATTCATAGAGATATTTAGACATCTCCTATTCTTAGTTTTGACGGTTATCATTATTACGCTTTATTTTTAGATGATTACACTCATTTTCTATGGACCTTTCCCCCTAACTCATAAATCCCAATTTCCATCTATTTTCTTTAATTTTCACACATATATTTTCACCAATTTAACATATGTATTAAATGTTTATAATGTGATGATTACAAGGAATTTGATAATCTCTCCTTGCGTAATTTCACTCTTTCTAACGGATTTCATCTTCGCTTTTCTTGTCCTTATACGCCTCTTCCTAATAGAAAAGTCGAAAGACAAATCTATACTCTCAATAATATTATTCGTGACGCTATTACCCATTCTTCCGTCTCCTCCTCCCTCGTTCTCGCCACATGCTGCTCAAATAGCTACCACTTTTCATAATATCACTCCCACCAAAATACTGAATCTTTCCTCTCCAACTTATCTTCTTTATCGTAAATTCCATCATACTCTTATCTTCACATTTTTAGGTGTCTCTTCCCTATCCAACCCGACCCACCACTTTCTTATCTCGGATCGATCCAACCCGACCAACTACCAATCATGCAAGTAAGAATGCTACTACTTATTTAGAAAAGCCGAAAAACTCAGGCTCTAATCCCAATACCTAAACACCTTGAAAAGTTTTTTAAAATAAATTGCAAAGAAGGCACATAAGTGATTGATGTCTAACGGTATTTCAAGCTAATGTTGCAATGAAACCTATCTTAAACATGTACTTGTTTAATTTGATGTTGGGTGGTATTTCTATAATTAAGTGTTATCGTGATGTGATATTTATGTGTCTACGGCTCGTTTAATAAAATTTGAAGCCCAATTTGTTTATGTTCAGCACGTGATATATCATTTTTGTAATTCGTAAAAACACGACATCTGCCAGCCTTTAGACTCAACTTGGCGTTGATATCATCCAAACGTGTAATATTTTTAACTCACCGATTGGAGATCTGCGGTAATGATGGCCGCATTCAAGAGGCACTTGAGTTTTCATTTAAACAATTTTAAATTTCAGCTGTGCCCAACATTAAAACTCGGGAACTTCGATTCACGGATCGCGGTAAGAATAGCTACCAAATGATGCTCTTCAATTGTGGCGAAAATTTGATAAGGCAATCGTATACTTCTCTTTACCTTAGGTTTCAAACTCAATTTATATTGTTATAGCAATAATCGGACGATAGTTCAGAAAGAACGCCACGATTAAAGCCAAAAAAACTCTTGTCGAGGATAGAGAGCACAGCCACGACGCGCGTTTATGGACACAACCATGGTTTTTGTACTGCAAACGAACGGGAGGAGGTAAAAAGTTTTTATTCGATAATTGATCCATTCTTACCCGGGCAGATCGAGTCGGGTCACCGGGTTAGATAAGGAAGAGGTACCCAAATGTAAGATAAGAGTATGATGGAATTTTACGAAGAAAGAAGAAAAGTCGAGGAGGAAAAATTCAATATTTTGGCGTGGAGTGATATTATGAAGAGTGGTATTATTT
>JAHSUH010002345.1:0-15010 GCA_025388415.1 Cynanchum wilfordii
GCGCTTTCGTCATCCAGCTGATTGTCCGCCAAGTTAAGCTCTTTCAGCGTCTGCGACCGGCAGAGGAGTCTGGCAAGATGGATGCCGCCGGTGGGCCCTAGCGAGCAGGAGCTAAGATCGAGCCGCTCCAAGGCGCTGCGCGTGTTCGATAGAAGTGCCTTCACCAACATGTTCGCCCCTTCAGGACCTAGTGGGTTCGCCGAAAGACAGACGGCCTGCAGAAAGCAATTGTTGGCCAACCCATCAGTTGCAATCCTCTGCACACCCAACTCGGTGATGTTATTCAAGCGAATGTCAAGCTCTAGGAGCGTCTCGTTGCGCGTTAGCATATCGGCTATGCTCACTGTCGACGCATCAGTGGCGTCATTGCATCCCAAAATCAACCGAGTGATCTCCTTGTTCGTTCGCATCGCATCACACACGCGCTCTACCCCAACTTTACCAAGACAGTTCCCATACAAAAGCAGCGCGCGCAGCCTCAAGGCTGGGTTCGCAAGCAGCGCTGCAACGTGCTCAGCCCCGCTTGATCCAATACCGTTCGTGGATAAATCTAGAAATTCGAGGTAGGTGTTTTTTTCGAAAAAATGAGCCACCATCTCGACACCCTCCACGCCCAGTTTGTTGTTGGAAACATTGAAGTGAGTGACCGTGGTAGAGAGGCCAATCGCTTTCAGTAACTTGCGCACATCATCAGAAACCAACTTATTTCCACGAATGTCAATAGTTCTAATGCAAGGCGATATTTTAACAACAGTCGCTAGACCATCGCAGCCATTTTTGCCAATGTCGTTGAAACGCAGCCGAATTTCCTTCGCCTTCGAAACTTCCAGGCTGGAAATAAGGCGACAAGCCCGGCTCGGACCGAGGTTGTTGTCCATTAAATCAACGGTTTGCAACGACGAGAGAACTTCGTGATCGGTAAGGGCATGATGAAGACTATTAAGCATGTCATCCGTCAGCGGGTTGCCGATGAATTCAATGCTTTGGAGTGTAGCAGAGGTAGTGTGTTTGAACTGCATGCGAATGAAAACAAGGATGCACAAATAATAAGCTTTTCCCTTGCTTTTATTGGATTTGGAATGTCAAGAACAACAAAAAAAGATACTAAATGAGAGATAGTCGAAAGACATTCATAGGTAGCTAATGTAGGCTAATTTAAAAATTATATATATATATATATATATATATATATATTGATAGGGGAGGGATTAGTGGGAAAAAAATGTATACTAGGAATGACCAATTGCTGCCGGAAACATTAAACATATATATGCGTCGACTTATTTTACAAATCATTGCCAAGAAAAATCAACAATGTCGACGAAAAGAAAGCAAGGAAAGACATAATTGCACATAGAATATACAAAAATACTCTACCATATTAAAAAAAAGAAGTTCAATAAAGAAAAAAATTCTTAAATAAGTGTACCACTTGTCCTCTTTACACAATAATTGACAGTATTACGAAATTTTATATTAACATCACATATTATCTTATCACAAATAGAAACTGTGTTACACGTTTCTGGTTTTTGATTTTGCTACTTACTGAATTGAGTACAATGCGTTTACTTAAAGCACATTTTCCTAATCTGATAGGTCAAAAATCAACCCGATCTTGATCAAAAAAAAATTAAGATAGAAGGCTCGTTCTGTTGTTTGCCGCCCGATGAGGCAATTCACTTCGTTGTCTTTCTCCACAGCTGCTGTAGGTTGCTCCGAGGTTCATTGTCCGTATGCACTTTTGAGAGTGTTCTATTTGCTAGGGGGGTTGCCACACTTGTGGGTAAATTAACGCCGCACAGCCTCGATGGGTAACGTGACCTATTGCAATTAGCTTTCTGATAAGAATCACTAGACTCAGACACGCAATTACCAAGTACGAGCTTCTGCACCTTTGGCTTCGATGGCATGACCTGTGGGCATCGGACCCTCGCGAACCCCCTCGGAAACCATGAGTTGAGACCCTTCTCCAGTGAGGACTGTCCTGATTTGCTACTGCTTTCACCTCCCTCGTTGTGAGTGCCGTCGTCACTCTGTGATGAATAATCCTCTTCATGGGAAACATGTCTTTTAAAGAGCCTTCCTCGCAGGAAACCAAGAGCCTTCAAAAGTCCATGGTGTCTTATGATGGCAAAGATGCCGGACGGTTCCTGCTGAGGTTGGTGGTTGGCCTTGTCAGCGTTAGAGCATTGCGTGTGACTCTCCTTCTTCAAAAGAAAGGACCCCGTATCGCGGAGCCTGGGAAGGTCTGGTGTATTAGATTCATAGCTTGCACACGACTTAGGTAATCTCGTTTTGCAGTTCCAATTACTAAAGGTTTGCAGCGCCTTGAAATGGGTGGCACTGCCCATATGTGCCGCTATTTGCATGCGAAATACCCTATCAATCATCCTTGTCATGGGAAGACCGTCCGCACTCGTGGAGCCGGGCTCGCCCTTAGACGAAAGGCAATAACTAGGGGAAATAGGTCTCACGGAACCTACCGGCAACGTTAGGGAACACCCTGCATTTGAAAGCTCTTCCATATCCGCCCATAAAGGTGGTTGGTCGGCGGCGGCGTTGCGGTTGCCGTGTGAGCAATTCGACAGGAAGGATTTCACGATGCTCGAGATAATCCAGGAGTGGTCGACAGGGATGGTGAGAGCAAGAGCCTCGTCGATGAGGGGAAAGGCGCGATACCCCTCTGATTCGATCTGCGACTTCTCTAAATGCGTGGAGGTCAACTCGACGTGAGTTTCGTAGTAGAGGATTTTCATGAGCTTGATGTAGATGAACGAGCTGCCACCGCCTAAACCAACAGGTGACGGTAAGGTAAAACAGTTTCTTTCGTGGAACAGCAACCTTCGCCGGATACCCATGTTACCGCTGTCAATGCCCAGTTTCTCTGAAGGAACCAGGAAAAAAAACATGGCTGCCATCAAAGGCTCGAACGCTGCAAGAATCACATGAGGAATGATCACAACAAAATAGATTGCGACATCAGTTAGGAAAAGCGAGATCCATTGTAGAATCCCAACCTTTGGTTCGTCAACAGAGGGCAAGAACCATAACCGAGTGGTAAAAGGCATTGTTAGAACAATTAAAAGAATAAGCAAAAGGCTTATGAAGATGGAGTTATTGGAAAATTTCCATTTACCCAAAAAAATGATCTGGAGCATGTTCACCGCATTACACATGACAACGCTGCGCATAACAAAGATAAAGCGGTGAAGCCTACCGCCACAGAAGTGAAGCTCTTCCAGTAGTCTTTGGACAAGGTTCCTCGAAATGAAAGCCATTGTCAAACCATAGACAAGAAATATCGGAGGGAGAAAGAGCGTCCATGTGACAGGTATCTTAAGAGCCACGTTCAAAGCTTCAGAATTAATAAACGGCTTGTAGGATGTCATGTTAACAATGAATATGAGTATGTACATAATCCAGTTCAAGTTAACCAAAACAATACTGACAAGAAATCGCTTCGTAAAGCGCCGATTTAACGAGCCGGGCCCATACTCCACCGGCAGGAGAGTGCGGTAGTAAAAGGTGTACGTTATCCCCTTAAGCCCCATCCACTTTTGGGTTCTCACAACTTCGTTTGAGTGGGGAAAATCTTGAAAAGTTTTTTGCAAAGTATCCATTGCGTTGGGCATATTATTGTCAAAGAAAAGAGCCAGGGCCCAGGTGGTTTGGGCCAAAATCACATTTGGATAGCGACGTGATACTAATACGGCCCGCAGAATGGAATCGGGCTCATAACTCATGAGGGCTACCTGTGCCGCAGCAACGTCGCCCAGTACTGAATGAGGGTAGTGCTTGTGGATTTGCTGAACACAATAGTAACAGAAGTCGATAATCTGAACACAAAATTTTCTGTCAAAATTCGTGTTCAGGTTTTCCATCACACTTGCATCAGAGGGTATGAAGATGGAGGCTTGACTTCGGACCTCCCTCAAGAGTTCACTATGTGGTCTAAAGATAGATGGCATGTTTGAATCGGTGTGGCAATCAACAGCCGAGAGGCATTTTCTGATGTCTTCCTGTAGTATGTGCTCCAGTGCGGTGAAGCCAAATTTGCATGCGTAGTAGTATACATGAAGGGGAAAGCAATGCGTGAAGGCGAACTCGGTTGACCCCACAACCTCATTAGCAAGCTCGACCGCACAACATACAGCACTCCACGCCTCCGTGTAGCAGTGTTGATGAAATAAATAGTACGCTCGGTTCATATAAAAGGGTAAGAGCTGACGAATACTAGCGTAGAGTGGGAGCTTGGTGGGATACAGAAGCCGAAATGCGGGCGTTTTACGTCTCACACGAACCCCCTGCGATGAAAAGCCACCATAAAAGGAGGGGCAGAGAGAGAGATAAACTAATTGATGGGGTGCTGCGATCGACATCTCTAAGATGGTTGTTGAATCCTCTCGCGCCACGGAGGCTCGCAGGATAACCTCCTTCAAGGCTTCTCTGAGGTCGTAGGGTGGGGAGAAGTCGATCGCCACTTTGGCAATAAGGGCTGCCTGTTCCATTTGCCCAAGCTGAAGTAGAGTGAGGGCGTGGACGTAGAAGGCAGTAGAGAGAACGTGCACCTGAGCTTGCAGCGGAGCAATAACAGTCCTATTTGAGTCGAGGCAGAGGAAGCGGTTCAAAGGCTCCACTACATCACGGAGGGGCATCGCATAAAGAGCTAGCGCACAGCCAAACATGGAAACGTACTCAGAAGGTGTGCCCTTCTCTTTGATTTCCTCCTTCATAAGTGCAACAATGTCTTTCGCCGCCTCAGTCCGGCACCCGAGCTCAAGCAAAGCCCGACAGCGAACCGTGAGCATAGCAATGCGATAGAACTCTTTTTCAGGAATTTCTTTCGCTGAACCGTAAGGCTTTTTATTTGGCTTCTCATTTTGAAATAATAAGTTCAAGAAACGCGAGGCAAATGTGATGCTGGTACGATAATGCTGCGTGTAAAATGCTGTGAAGGCCGACACAACAAACACTTCCCATTCACTGGCCTGTGAAAGAAGAAATTCGAGCGTCTTCTGTTGCGATATCCTCTCCGCATCACAAACAGCATCTGGAAGTTTAAGCCCATCACTAGTTTTGTCATCTATACACGGGAACGCAAAGAAATAACGAAACCAAATATTATGTACGGGCGCTGAGTATGGTTTGTTTTTCCCGACATCGTTTAGAAGAGTCAAAGCAACGATATACCAAAGATGAAGGTCCCGCCAGCTCACCAACTGCATCACCACCGCAATCACCCGCTGATACATGGAGAGAGCTTTGTCAATACCTGCTGGATCTGTGGTCTCCCCATCGAGACTAAAACATGAAGACAAAGCCGAAGGAAGCTCGGAAGAGGAGTCCTCGGTCTTTTCCTGGTTAGAAACGCGACTCCACGTGCGCGTCGTCAACCATCTTGCCATAACAAGATTATGTCTTCGGAGTGCGACCTTTTGAGTCAGAGTGTTCAACTCGCCATTATTATTTTCCTCAATAATTTCACTCACGATCTGGCAAGTAGCCACGATATAAGCCTCAATAACAAGCATAGCACGCCTGCTGTCAGAAGAAAGTGCAAGCGACGCAGCCCAGGCCACTATATCATTTTCTAATATACTCAAACGTCGAGATTCGGAGAGATTACCTAAGCTAAGATACGTCCACGCCCACTCCGATCGACGTACAATAAAGTCCTCAAGCTTATCATACCGATAGAAGTCGGTATCATACATTAAAGATTATACCAAAAGCTAAGAAACAAAATAAAAATAAAAATTTCTATATTACTTCAGGCTCCTGTGAAAAACTGTATTATATATATAAATATAAGTTTTACGTAATAATAATAAATATTACGGCTGTGATGTGAAAAAAAAACTAAAAATGAGGTTGAAGAAGGTTATATGTGATAATTTTTCAAAGAAAAATATCTGAAAAGTAAAGAAAAAATGAACTATAAACGTTAATTAAATAAATGGTGAAGTTTCTTTAAGTCTAATAGACTAGACTAAAAAATGCATGGCTGAAAGATAAGGAGTAGGATTTAATGCCAAAAGAAACTCTAAATGAGAAAATCTAGCACTCAAATTTTTAAAAGACGACCATGGTCAGATTACGCTTTCAGAACAGACCACTTTCTCTGTCATAATAACATATTCAGGTTACACACAAAAGAAAAAGTATTTACCTTATCTGAATCTTTATTCACACTCAATCCTCGAGAAAAAACATAATCATCTAAAGGTCAATGATCGAAAAAAGTAAAAAAGAAGCCTAAAAATAGAAGGAAAAAAAAGATCTATAAAAGGGATCGCTGAACGATCCAGGAGTGGAGGGGTTAAAGACCACCTCCTTTTCCTTAATGGCGCTCCCCACGCAGACGCAGGGCGAGCTGCACGTCCTTGGGTTGGATTGTCACACGCTTGGCGTGGATGCAGGAGAGGTTGGTGTCCGCCAGCAGCGACACGATGTAGGCCTCCGTCGCCTCCTGGATCGCGAGGATCGCGCTGCTCTGGAAGCGCATGCCCTCCTTCTGTGTGCTTGACACCTCGCGCACCAGGCGCTGGAAAGGGGCACGCTGGATCAGCAGGTCGGTGCTCTTCTGATAGGACTTGATCTCGCGCAGGGCGACGGTGCCCGGGCGCCAGCGGCGCTGCGCGTGCTTCACACCGGACGCCGCCTTGGGCGCCTTCTTGCTCTTCTTGGACGTAATGCTGCGCTTGGCACGGGCGGTCTCCTTCGTGCGGGACATGTTTTTTTTTGGCTTTTTCTTTTTCGGAAGGGGTGCGTGTGTGCCAGTTGCGTAAGAAGGGAGTGTTCGGGAGTAAAAAAGCTTTTCTTTTTTGTTGCTGCGAAAAAAGTTTGAAAAACAAAGGAAGAAGTACGGAAAGTTAAGCGAAAACAAACAGTAACAAGTAAAATGAACTTGCATGCTAATCATGCCGAGTCAAAGTTGTCCTCCTCCCCTCTTTCCCCTGCATGCGACAAAATAGCATACAGCCGATCGAATATTCGGCAGCACATCGTCCTTCGAGGGGCACAGCCATACTGTAATGGCAATCCAGTCTGAATTTGTGAAGTTGACATTATACATATGTTTATGAAACACAAAACATCCGTTGATCTACATATTTAGCATGTAGATACCAATTCCTTTGGTTTCAAATCCATACCCCAAAAAAAGGGAAAAAACGAAAGCTAATTAGAAAAGCCCCGGTGCATTATAAGTGACATTAAAATTTTCTATATGCATTTTCCTTTTCCCTTCTACTTTATCAGATTATATTAAAAAATTAACTAAATGTTGTTTGAATATTGCAATATTTCAATTTTTAAAATAAATACATGAAGAATAGTTCCGTTGAATTTTCTTGTGCTCTATACATGAGAAGAATTCTTAAGCTTCGTATAAATTGATATGTTATAATTGTTATTCGGCAAAATTCACATTCAGAATACCTACTATGTCATAGACACTATGTATATATATATATACCTTTCAGGCGTTAATCTCAGAAAATGGGAACACAAATGAACTGCTTGCAAAACTTCGCTCATCTCAGGGAAAGAAGGTAAGAAAACACCCTAACCATAAAGAAAAAAAGTGCCACCCATCCTACCACTAGGATGAAACGTCTGCCACCTCAGAAAGGTCAAGAATTATCGACAGGCAGTCTGTCAAAAAATACTACGGTAAACAAATATATATATGACAAATTAACGTCATGAACCCGAATAGTCTAAAATGACTGAATCAGCCACAATCAAAATAGATATTCTTTTGATCCTTCAGTTAGTCCTACAAGGCCACCCAAGCATTGCTTGCTTTGCTGGCTAAATAAGAAACTTTAAGAGACTAAAGTTGTATTGCAAACTCTCAGGGCCTTGTGTTTGCCCAGACAGGTACCGCTTGATGCGCATCACCCGCCTCCAATCCAGGAGCCAAGTATCCACCCGCACGGAAGGGGATCCATCTGAAAGGAGCTCAACAACGTATGGCAATCCTGGTGGTTCCTCGCTCTCGAAATCCACGGGCTGCTGAACTTGCCACTTCCACTTCAGGTACGCACAAAGAACACCATATAAGAAAGAATTTCTCATTATCGTCAAAAAGTGCATGCCTGCGGAGAAAGCGCCTGCTCTGGATTTTTTGAAAAACCAACCTGAGCTCTTTTGTTGACGTCGATTACCTCGAGGGGATCACCATAAAGCGAAGAAAAGACGTCGTCGTAGAACCGCTCCAGGATTCTCATGTCACTCCGTGTGACGACCTGAAATCCTAAGATTCTCGCCCGCCAGCGGTAGTCGTGGAGCTCAAACCCGCCGGGAAAGGTATTTTCGTCGAAGTAACCCACCACCAGGATGGCCAATCGGGAAAGGAAAAAGGAGGCTGAGGGGATCTCTTTACTACTGATGACGAGG
Source organism: Cynanchum wilfordii (assembly GCA_025388415.1). NCBI lineage: Eukaryota > Viridiplantae > Streptophyta > Magnoliopsida > Gentianales > Apocynaceae > Cynanchum > Cynanchum wilfordii. Next base: position 8,407 of record JAHSUH010002345.1, read on the forward strand.
GCGTAGTGGTCGACGAAGGGCACCGCGGCGTGTTCCGGATCAAGCTCGTGTGGACTATGAGGGCAGAGCATCGAGGTCGAGAACTTTGCCCAACCCTCCTCGATAATGACACCCTCAGGTGGGGTGTGGAGGGGCAAGCCGTACTCCTCTCTACTTTTCTCTCTCTCCTTTAGCAGTCTTTGCAGGCGCTCAATGCGGTCCGCGTCTTCCTGCGTAAAGCCGTACATCTCCTTGAGGGAGGCGCGGAGGGGGCCGCTCGAGAGCCGCGCGCCGCTCTCGAAGACGTGGACAAAAGGCACCTCATTAAAGGGGAACTCGAGGGCCGTGCGTAGGCCGACGTTGAGGGCGGCTGCGATCCCCCCCATGCCCACAGGGGTGCGGCGGAGGAGGAGACGACTCGTCCAGCCGCCAAAGACGCGCTCGAGGCCGCTTATTAGCAGCCGAATTTCCGGCGCGTCGCCGTCACCAACGTAGAGCAAGCGACGAATGGGAAGGCGGAGCCGGCAGAGGGACTGCTTGACATCGCGAAGTCCCACTGAGAGAGGGGAAATCATGAAGGGAATACTGAAATTGGCGCTTTCCAGGGGAAAAGGAAGCTCGCGGCGGTTCACTATGTCCAAATGGAGCCGCGCACCAAGGCAGGCGACGAACTCCTTGAACGAAATGAAGGACTCCCCCTCACGCGAGGGAAGGATATCGTACGAGTCAAGATACCTGGTCGTCGCATCGATAGGTTCCTCTTGCTCTGTCAGCACTGTATTACTGCTTAGCCCCAAAGGTGGTAAAGGATTAGGATGGGCATCTATCAGCTCTTCCACGAGAGTATGTGGCAACTTCAAGGTCGATTTCTTACTTTTTAATACATATAAATTTATCACAAGGAGTCCTAAAATAAAAAGCACTATAAACCCGACAAACAAACGCACCCTATACCGAGGCCACCGTAAACGATATGCCCGTCTTGGTCTATTATAATGCATCAATTAAAGAGGCGATAAAAAGAAAAACCCTACATATATGCATAACTGTGCATAAATATGAAAAAAAAATGTAATACTATATACTTTTGTGCCTTAACGCAGATCTGACCTGTGACTATAGAATGAAAAAATAAGGAACAAAGAAGTATATAATAAGTCATGATAGAACGCACCTGCATTTTACATCCCGTTGCTTCAGAAGAATCCCACCCTCCCTTTTATTGTTGAAAATGCTGCGCATCTTATGTATGGCGTAAAGGTGTGAAGACACAACCACGACATCTACGGAGGATTTTCACACAAACTAAGAAGAAAAAAAACTCGAACATAGTATAACATTATATCTATGATTTCTTGCCTCAACAAGCATTTCCTGGATATATATCTATATGCAATATTCATAAATATCAATTTCCAAGTTGATCCTCAGAAAATAATAATAATAATAATCAGAAAAGAGACTCAGCTTTTCCTTCCAAAAGTTCTACCATCCCTACTCCCTCTCATTGACCTCTAGGATGCCGTCCTGGGCAAGAACAAAGGGGCAATATTAGTAGTGAGAGAAAAGATTCCGCATACATGCCGCCGAATCCTTGTAGTAAGAGTAGTTATCGTAGTAGTAGTAATAACATGAAGAAAAGACTGAACCCTGGCCTATGCTGCGAAGGGTCCATCATCCTTGTCCTTTTCTCACGCGATCGTAAAGACATTCGTTTATCGGAATTCCTCGCTCGGAGCGTCGAACGGCGCCTACGAAGACCTGCGCCGCCGAGGCCCTCGCCATAGCAGGGGCCAAAGCCTCCTCCTGAGAAGGTGGCACGAAGAGGTAGAGTGCGCGAACTGGGTGTGAGAAAAGAAATAGCGAAGTCGCATCCGGGGCAAACTCGTTCGTTTGGTAGACCGCAATCACCTTCAAAGAGGAATCCTCCGCGCGGTCCCGCGCGAGCGATAAAGGGTCCCGCGCGAACTCTACTAGGAGCTCGTCGGGCAACACTTCCATCAGGCGGGGCTCGTTTGCGATAGTGTCCGGCAGAAAAACAGTTGAGACGCCGTACTTGAGGGCTGCAACTAGCACACTATTTCCCTCTACCACGGAAGGCGTGCCGAGGACTACGACAAGGACTTGGTGCCCCTGTAGCTGCGCGGCTCCGGGAACCGGTAAAGCTCCCCTCGACAAAACAGGAGTCTCCTGCTGAAGCGAAGACTCTCGGGAGCGCGAGGTGTTCGCCCTTTTCACCGGCAAAAGAGCGGCGCCCGCGGACTCTTGCGAGGACGCCTGCGGCGCGTCTTTGCCAGAGCCGGCGGCAGAGGTCTTGATGGGGGACCGGGGCCGTACCGTGGCCGGCGACTCCTCGTCCTGCTGGTCGAAATCGTCCTCCATATTATCTAGCAGGGGCGTGTTATTTGCAGGCTTCGCCGCAAGGTCAAGTTTCGGCATTAGAACTTTTTGGGGATCCTTGGATGGATCAGCAGTGTTCCTACTGCCCTGCTGCTCGCGCACGCTTGCTGGCAGGGTGGTGATCGAGTGCTGACGGTCGTCCCCCTCACCCGCGCCTTTTCCAAATGCGAGCCCGAGGTTCGACCTAAGTGTGAGCTCACTATATTCTCTCATGAACATTTGGCTTTCTCCACCTGATACGGGCTCGACCTGGCTGAGTTCGTCACCAAAGGAAAATAGTCTGCTGCGCTCCGCGCGCTTGGCTATCACATGTGAAGCGATGTACAGGGCAAAGTAGGAGAATATGGGGAGAAAGATGCCCACCGGAATCATTTCCTCAGCCTTCCTCCAGTCCAAAGCAGACTCCTGCAATTTCCGTGCGATCGCGTCCGCCGTGCGCCGGGAGGACTGCTGAAGCTCCGAAAGAATCGGGACGCCGCGGGAACGCAGAACCCACGAGGCCGGCCGCTCCACGACCGCCGGTAGCCCCGCGCGCACCTCCCGCAGCCAGCCAGGAACGTCTGGGTAGCCCTGCATGCGCGGCCCCGCAGCCGAGAGCTCGCTAAGGGCTTCCGCAGAGAGCCCCGACTCTCCCTTTGGCGTCCACACCTGCGTCGCGCGGACGATCCCCCCAAGCACCCTGTTCCCGCCCGCCGTAAAAAGGAAAAAGAGAATTGGCCGGCGAAGGTAGCACCCCATCGCCCGTATCCACGCGGCAGTCCCGTTCTCGTTGAAGAAGCTCAGCAGCGTCGAGCTCAGCTCCGAGCCCGAGCTCGGCGAGCGCAAGTCGCTGAGGTCGTAGTCGTAGGAAAGGGAGCCGTAGCCGGAACTATAGTCCTCAGGATCGTAGAGGGCCGGCTGGCTTATCGTATCTGACGGCGTGAGGTAGTTCGTCTGACCGGAGTAGAGATCGCTAGAGAGGGCCGTGGCGCCGGATCTGGCCACCCTGCCTCGACGGCCGCCAGAAGCGCCGGGGCTGTCGTAGACCCTCCGCCGTACGTGGTCTACGTTCTCTAATGTGGAGGCCTCTAACGAGTACTCCTGTGACTGTTTTTCTTCCTGCCCCGTGTACACGCTTCCTTCGTCATCTATGTAGTCCGAATCGCTTTCTCCAATTGGAACAGAATCGTTCCTTGAGATGTAGCCGCTAGAATCGTAAAAACTACTCATTAGTAAAGGCAAAAAGGAAAATTGGTCGATCCTTGTCTAGAAACAAAAGAAAGGAAAAACTTTTGTCGTTTTAATACTCTATCAATACTATAAAAACTACAAGGTTTATCAATATATGTCAAATAGTAACGCTAAGAAAAAGAAAGCTAAAAGTAAAGGAATATGTCGCCCCCTTGGTGAAGCTGTTCTATGCCTTCGTTGCTCCTTAGGTTATGTCTAATCTAATATCTTGTGATATATGCGATAACGAGTCGCTAATTCAAACAATAAAACGCGCAAACAAGTGAAATTCTTTCATATGTTAAGTGGCAGTTCAACAAAACTGAAGTCCTCATTATAATTACCCAAACCCATTGAAAATGCACTTGATAAATCCTCAATTTCACTCCTTCAAGCCTCTACAGAACAAACTATTAAATGTACTAAGCATAACTGAACTTTTCGACGAAAAGAACACTCCCACTCCCCTCTTCTTCTACACCTACCCAATTCATATGGGGGATTAAAACCCCTACAATGGGCCTAATTGCTATTCAAATTAGAAATACGTTTGCGCTCTATAAGAATCGTAGACACTTCATGTTGATTGAAATGAGCGGTCAATGGAGATGTACAAGGGATAAAAAAAAAGAAAAAAACGCTGTAGGCGTTATCGTAGCATGTCAAACGACAGACATCGCTTATTTATGATTCGATACTCTTCATTACCTTTTAGTCGATAGTGTGCGCTGCCGTGGGGTTCTTTTCTCTCTACGGCTTTTCTTTGTTGATGATCGAGATCGAGTGCACCGCCTTTCAGTGCTTCTCGAGGACAGGCTTGAGTAAGAACGAGACGAAGTTGATGACATAGACGAGGTGTGGCGGCTGGAAAGTCGAGTAGATTGTGCATCGGGGGTCCCTCGTCGACGATAAAAACGTGAAGACGATGAGTCACTCCAATATCTTGAGCCGACTCGGTCGGATTTACGGCGTCGCCTCTTGTAACGTTCTGAAGAGCGCGAAGAATCCGATGTCGACGACAGAGACCGTGAGTACGAGCTGCAACTGCGGCTCCGGCGACTTTTGCCATGGACTCTGAAGCGCCTCGCTGGAGGGGCTTCGGGCGGCCCCCCCCACCAAGAGCGAAGTTGTGCCTGCTGGCGTTAGCCAGTGAAGTGGTCACCTCGGTAGAAGCTGCCGTGCTGCTGCCCTTCACCACCGGCCTCTTACTCGGCGGCAGTGCGTGGTTGACCTTGGCAAAGCTCACGTTAACACGGTTACCGTCCACGACCGAGCCATGCAGGACGCCGTATATTTTGATGGTGTCCTCGTCGGTCACGCCGACCACCTCCGCGCGGCCGTGCGGACATGCCTGCCAGAGCACCGGTGCCGGCATGGTGATCTTTTTGATCCGAACGGCGCGTTCACCGAGGGCGTCCATGCTGATAAGCTCCCGTAGGTGAGCTTCCGTCACATTCGGGGAGAGGTTTGAGATGCGAGAGATGAGCTCAATGGCCATAGTAGCGGTAAACTCCGGCCGTGATGCCTGGCAAGGTTCCTTGCGTTTAACAGGTTTGTCTATTACTCCTTAACGACGCGCTGGCAGTCTCCTTAGTGGGGTGATAAACACAGCATGATGGAAACCAAAAGGATTCAAAATTAGTGCTTAGATAATATGAAATTGAAAGCATGCCCAATAACAAAGACCCCATAAACGCACCGGAAATGAAAAAAGAGTTGTAGTAAGTGCAGAAGAGCGAAAACTCGAAAAAATGAACCGATGAATCGAGACCAAGCAAATCGAAAGAAACAGCAAAGGCCTCTTCTCGCCCTCCTTCCTCATATTTGCAACAGAAAACCAGCAGCATTACTTGTTCTAGAAAGGAAAACGCAATGCACCTCCTCATTGAAAACATTTTTCGACTTTCGCGACAATTTCTTGGTAAACGGAGGACTTCTGGATCTGAGGAATCAACACCAAGAATCCACCGACGCAATGGCCTTGGGAGCGATATCCTATCAGGGTTAGGAAACAACACTTATCTAATACTTGCACAACAACCGCATCGTGGTACTGTGCGCTGATGTATGATGGCATCCCCAGCTGTAGCTGTTCTAGATTCTGAAAGCAGCGAGCACCGCTTAACACGACATTGCTTTCTATTGGCATATCTTCCTCAGCAGTCGTATTTACCACATCCTCAGCGGAGACTACCAGCGGCATATCCTTTTCACTCTTCGCCCCTACCACACGTGGGCGGCGGATTCGGCATTGCGCTGCTCATGTTTTGTAAAAACTCTTTCGAAATGAATCATCATTTTTTGCAGGAACAGATGGACTAAGACCGAAACACGACAGTATGGTGTTCCCCTGGCGATCTGAGAGAACTAACTGTGATACTAAACCCATTTGAATGAGCTGGTTGAAGTACTGCTCTATAGCAGTACCCGGTACGTGCTCCATATGCAAGCCCTGCATAAAAAAAGAAAAAGAAAGCGCTAAGTAAAATAAAATACTGGTAAACTCTGCACCCTCAACGTCTAAAATAACAAAGTACAGAAAAATAAATAAGCCGAAATAATAGCAAAAGTGCATCAGATAAGGATAAGCCGTTATGCCAAGTGGACAAAGGAATGGGCAAAATAACAGCCCACCACATTGTGAAGAAGGTAAGAGCAAAACATTAAATCAAACGCATCACAAAAGTTTCATAGGAATCAGAGCTTCACAAGGTAGTAACGAGTATTTTTAACGCCTATAATTTGAAAAAAAAAAAACATTAAACTCTTTTTGATTTCAAAAGGAATTATCATTAAGCATGTTAATAAAAACACGCAACTATCTGAAGTGTATCTAAAGTGATTTCCGATGTTTATAGTCAAGCGAAACGGCATTTTTTTCCAAGGCCGATATTGATACTGCAATGTTTCTGTGTAGCCCTACAAAAAAGCAATAAACAAATATCAACTCTTTTCTACTACAGATTCAAACACACGCACACGCACAGACTCAGAATCAGTTCATTGATATTATATA
>JAHSUH010002347.1:0-44897 GCA_025388415.1 Cynanchum wilfordii
CCTAAATGAGTCTCATCTCTTGGAACTGCCGAGGGCTCTCCCAGCCTAAGGCAGTGAGAGCGTTGAAAGCTCTTAATTCAGCGCACAAACCTCTCCTTCTCTCTCTCTCTGAAATCAAAATTTCTTCTCTCTCTCATTTCTCTTGTATTGCTAAATCTCTTGGTTTCTCTAAGTTTGAGTTTGTTCTAGGCATTGGGAGTGTTGGAGGGACTGCACTCCTTTGGAAAGATTTTATGGATGTTCGGGTTCTTGTGGCTACTCCGAATTTTATTAATGTTCTTGTGTTTTCTGATCCGGTTGATACTCCGTGGCAGTTTACTGGAGTTTATGGCCTTCCAATTCCTTGTTTGAGGAAGTTCTTCCGGAAGGCTTTGGTTGACATAGCTACTTTTTTTATGGTCCTTGGCTACTATTAGGAGATTTCAACTCTGTGATTTCTCAGGCTGATAAAATAGGGGGTAAACCTGTGGCCTCGTCTTCTTCTGGCGGCTTGAATGGGCTTATTATGGAGTTAGGTTTGATTGATGTGGGGTTTCATGGATGTCCGTTTACTTGGACTAATGGAAGAGCAGGCTCGACCAACATACAAGCTAGATTAGATAGGGGTTTGGTGAATGATAAATGGAGACTGCTCTTTCCGGAAGCCCAATTGTTCCATTTACATGCGTTGCGGTCGGATCATAAACCTCTGCTTGTGAATCCGAGGAGGAAAAGTGGTTTTTTATACAGGCCTTTCCTTTTTGAGGGGATGTGGACATTGGAAAAATCTTCAATTGAGGTGATCAAGTCTGCTTGGAATATGGATGTTCTCCTTTGTTCCGGATGGTTTGTAGTGTTAAAAATACTAAAATGGCCCTTAAGAAGTGGAATAAACAAGTCTTTGGCAGAGTTCAAGAGAACATTGCTAACTTGCGTGATAGAATCAAAGTGCTCCAAGTTCTGTCCAAACTAAGTTTCACGTCAGTAGGGAAAAGAAACTCCAGACCAGACTTGATGATTTCTTGAGGAAGGAAGAGTTCCTGTGGAAGGAAAAGGCTAAAGAAAAATGGATGGAAGATGGGGACCAAAATTCTAAATACTTTCATCTGGCTACTGTTATAGGGCGTCGGGCGAATCATATTGAATCTATTCAAATGGGAGAGTCTACGGTCGTAATCGACTTTGAATCGATTGGTGACGCTTTTAAGCAATTTTATGTAGATTTGTTTTCTTCTTCGGACCCGATCTTTCCGGATGACCTCGAAGATCTAATTCCCGCTTCGCTTTCGGATTTGGATTGTATGGGACTAGTTGATATTCCTTCGGCCGAGGATATTAAGGGTGTTGTGTTTTCAATGAAGAATGGGAAGAGTCCCGGGCCGGATGGCATGTCCCCTCTTTTCTTCAAATTTTATTGGGAGATTATCAAGGATAAGGTGGTGAAGGCAGTGCAATTTTTCTTCTCTAATGGTTATTTGATTCGACCCATTAACCATACTTTCATCTCTTTAATTCCCAAAAGAGAAAATCCGACTTTGGTGGAACAATTCCGACCTATTTCTCTGTGCAATGTGGTTTATAAGATTATTACCAAGATTCTTGCTGATAGGATTAAACCTCCGATGGATAAGCTTATCTCCCCGTTTCAAAGTGCTTTTATTCCTGGTAGATGTTTGTCGGATAGTGTTATCACTTGTCATGAGTTGATGCACCATATTAATCGTAAGAGAGGTTCACTCCATTTGATGGCGGTTAAGATTGATTTGGCCAAGGCATATGATAAGGTGGAATGGAATGTCCTTAGAAGAATTATGGAGCTGCATGGTTTCCCCACGAGATTTCTTAACCTCATCCAGACTTGTCTTTCCACTGCCTCTTTCTCTGTTTTGGTGAATGGTAGCCCTTTTGGAATGTTCGAGTCCTCTCGGGGTCTCCGTCAAGGAGATCCCCTCTCCCCTTCCCTGTTTGTTGTTTTCATTGACTTGCTGTCGAGGTTACTTCTTAAAGTCGAGGCAAATGGTGTGATTCATGGGGTGAAAGTTGGGCGTTCTTGCCCTCCTATTTCTCACCTTCTTTATGCCGATGATGCAACTATTTTTTGCGGGGCAAACTTGGGTGAAGTTGGCCGGTTGGAGAAGCTGTTGAATCAATTTTGCTCGTGGTCCGGGCAGAGTGTGAATTGGGGGAAATCGTCAATACACTTCAGCAAGGATACCCCAGTTGCTGTTAGAAATGGTATTTGTGATGTCCTGAAGATGTCGGAATGTAATCATCAATGTACGTACCTAGGGAACCCTTTCTGCAATCCTCCTTCCAAAAGGGTTGCTTTTAGTGGTATTGTCGATAAATTGAAGGCTAGGCTCAGTGGCTGGAGAGGGAGATTGCTATCACAGGCAGGTCGGCTTACACTTATCAAGAGTGTGGCTGAAGTTTGCACCCAACACTCAATGCAGGCCTTCCTCTGGCCTAAAAATCTTACTGCTAAGATGGACAAAATGACTCGCGATTTTTTCTGGGGTTTCAAGGAGGACTCCGGTCATCATTTATACTTAAGAGCTTGGAATCGGATCCGCACATCGAAGAAGTTTGGTGGCTTGGGGATTCGTAAGTTCTTCAATATAAATCAGGCTTATATTGCTAAGTTGGGCTGGCAGCTTGCAACTTCTAAGGGGAAGATTTGGATTAACTTGGTGAAAGCAAAGTATCTAAGGGGACGTAAGTTGTTGGATTTGCATAGGTGCCCCAGTAGTGCGTCTTGGATCATGAAAGGAGTGTGGAATTGCCGCAATATCATAGCTGAAAACATTTGTTACAGGATTGGGAATTAGTCTGAGCTGTCTATTTTTGATGACCCTTGGGTACCTTCTCTCATTGGATATAGGCCTACCCGTCCCCCGGATTGGCCACACTTGATTTCGAAAGTTGCTGAACTTATGATAAGTGGCTCACAGTCCTGGGATATACCTCTTATCCAGAATCTGTTTCCTCCTCATGTTAGGGAAGCAATTCTTAATACTTGTATTCCTTAAGAAGAGGAACATGACGCATTAATGTGGGCTGCCTCTAAGTCAACTCACCAAGTTATCCACATTATGCACGCTACTGGCCCTTTGATTCCCCCTGTTGATTAGTATCCCCTTTGGAAATCTTCTTTACATCCTAGACATAAGTTGCTCTGTTGGAAGTTACTCACTCGTTGTCTTGCTACTAAAGACAGACTCCATCATATGTTTCCCATGCTGGATCCTCTGTGTTCCATCTGTGGCAGTGGAGATGAATCGATGGTCCACTTATTTATCAAATGCCCGTTGAGTATTCCGATATGGGCAAATTCTCCTTGGCAGTTACAGGTGGAGCGCTTAATTCAGCCCTCTCTGGAGTCATGGATGGCTGAGTTATTCCAACCCATGCCTAAGAACATTCCCAAGGGGTGGATAAAGATGCTCTTATTCACTTTGCGGCGGTGACCTTTGAAAATATTTGGAAAGTTCGGAATGAGGCTCGTATAAATGGGTGTTGCGAGGATTGTTGCAAGGTAAGTATGAGGGTGGATTTCTCTGCGTTGGAGTATTGGAACTCAAGCTTTAATAGGAGGAGAAGTGCTTCTATGAGAATGATGGACAAATGGGAACCACCGCCTGCTGGGTGGCTGAAATTTAGTGTGGATGCTGCAGTCCACAATGAGAAAGCGTGGTTTGGCTGTATCTTGAGGAATCATTTGGGCAAAGCAGAGGGGGCTTGGGTCTCGTCTTGTCGTTTTTCTGATGTTTTTACGGCTGAACCGAAAGCTTTTTTGTTGGCCTTCCAAGCTGGAGATGATCTCAAATCTCCAAAACTTATTTTTGAGGGTGATGCACTAGGTGTTGTTCTTGCTCTCAAGGGAGATAAAGTTCATGAAGATTGGCGGTCCTCTCCATTAGTGGATATTGGTGTTTCTTTTGTTGCTAATTGGCCTGGTTGGTCTGTTAATTTCATTCCTAGGAAGTTTAATTCTGCTGCACACAATCTTGCTAGGTGGGCAGCTTTTTCTGATTTCTGTGGTTATATTTCCCCCCAAAATCTCCCTGTTGAGGTTTTACGGGTTGTGGATGACTCTTGTGTAAGTTTTGATGTTGTTGTTTCGATGGTAATGAAGAAGGCTGAGTATTTGTTACAAAAAAAAAGAAACTAACTTTCTCAATCTTCCTTCGTCAATCAATAAAAAAATGTATTCATAGAAGAATATCAAGTGGCATCCAATACCATTTTGTAATGACATAAAAAATTAAACCAAGAGTTGGCAACAAATGAAAATTCATTTGTTATTTTAATGCATGTTAATGCATTTGTGACCTTAAAAAAATTGGTTGGTAATTATAATATTCAATTTTAAAAATACTTACCAATATTAGTTTAAACTTTTCGAATATTTTTATAGTTACACACTCAATTTATATTCTAATAAAGTTAGAAAAAAAAATATTTAATTTGAAGTATAAATATTATATTATATTTTACTAAAATTCTCTAATATATTCTTCTTTTTTTTTTTTTTTTTTTTTATTTGGATGTTCATAAAACATCTTGCAACTCATGTTTTTTGAGATTTTAAACTCCTATTACATTTATATTGTTGGAACTCTCTATTCATATAGAATGATGAATATATGAATATATATATATATATGTTGGGGTTGTGGTATCAACCCAAATCCCACATCGGAAGATTAGGCAAAGACTTGCCTAGTATATAAGGAGTTACATCTACTTCATTAGTATGAGACATTTTGGGAAAGTCCCAAGAACAAACCTGTGAGGGTTTAGGCCCAAAGCGGACAATATCATACTAATGTGGAGTTAGGTGAGGGTATTTTAGGATACCTTTACGACCTAAACGGTTTCTATAGGAATAAAAAATAAAAAACATTTAAGTCCTTTGATTTTTGTTTTTAATCTGTTAAACAATTTATTTTCATGACTTTTAATTTTCTTTCATTAATTTTTTTATTTTTTTATTTTTCCACCTCTATTTCGATTATATATAAGATTAAAAATTTTGAGAATATTAAAATTAAGTTGAACGCTTAGATTCTTTTTTAATCTTTTAAAGAATTTATCTTCACGACTTTTAATTTTCTTTCCTTAATTTTTTTAAAATTTTTTATTTTTTTTCACTTATATCTCAATTTGTATTATTATAGTTATTTATACTCATAATTTTTTATTTTAATTTATTTATTTTCTTTTCACTTTATTCATTTTATTTCGATGTGTATTGTTTTATAATAATATATAGTTCAATATCAATAAAATTAACTATTTAGATATAAACTAATTTTAAAATTAATTAATATATTTATATAAATCTTATAAATACATGAAATTTTTTAAATTTATATTATAAACAAAAATAATTTATATATTTATTATTTTCTTTTATATAAATACGAGTGTTAAATATACTTATATATCTGTAGACAATTAAAAATTTTTTTCCTGTAAAATTCATAATTACAAGAAATGTGACAATTGAATACAACAATTATATGAAATTAAATTTACAAGGGTCCAATCTCTATGGATCCGTTGATTCAATCTGTCGTGGATGAGAGGCGTTTTGGGCTTGTCTTGATCCAATTGATTTGATTTCTTCAGACGCTGGATCTCGGAATAGATTCGATGTCGAGGACTTTTGGGCTTGATCTCGATCTCGAACAATATGATTTCTTCTTCCGAGGGTGGACTTTGAGAGGAAGGGCCGATTTCGACAGAGGTTCGATATCCTTCGAATATCTCTCAACTTCACAACTTCTTGAATGAGTGAATGAGTGTGTATGTGTAGCCCTCTATTTATAGATGGAGTGAATGAAAATCAATGGCTATGAGGCTGTCACGTGTCATTAATCTAAGGGTAAATCTTTTAATATCCAAATATATAAAATATAAATATAAATATATATTTAAAATATATAAATAATATTTAATTATATATTTAAATATATAAATAAAATTTATATATCTACAAATTGCCCCTTTTGGGACTTGTTCCCGAGATTGAAGAGTTTGTATCGGGAATAAGTTCCAAAAATTTTGGAGATATATATATATCGTATCAATTTTGGATATAGATATATATAAATTTTGAATCAAATATTTGAGTTAATTTAATTTAACTCAAGATAAATATGATTCTAGAATATAGTCCTATTAGGACTCTTTATGACTTTGAGAGGTCTATATAAAGGGCATCCTCCATCCTTTCATCATCATTGAAGTCTCGATAAGTCACCTTCAACCTTCAAGTTTTTGTTCAATTTCTCAAAGAACCGAAATTTGTTTCCTTCAATCATTTTGCAAGACTCAAATTGAAGAATGAAACTCAATCTCTTAGGTAAGTATCGGTAAGTTTTTTTTATCTATTTTCAGGAAGCAATTAGGCTTGTTCTTTCTTTATCATTAGTGGCTGCTCAACTGATGAAGAAGTTCAAATGTATCACAAGTCTTCGAAAAGGTAATATATGCAATGAGCGATTTGATTTCTTCAACAACGTAACTTAACCATTGAAGAATGATACCAAGCACTTCTATAAAGCCGCATTGAAGCAATTAAGAATCAACTTATGTAGGAGCTGAAGATCAACACCACCAATAAATCCCCTCCATTTATTCCAGTTACGAAGCTCCTTCTCAAGAAACAGGATCATCAAAGGTATTTACCTTTCTTGTAGGTGCATCAACATGAGAAACTTGGAGCAATGAATCTTCACAACATCAGCCCGTTCCATGTGACAATGAAGACATTCAAGCTATATTGCATTGTTGCTATTACATTTGAAATTCCTCTAGCAACTTCATTTGCACCTTTGAAGTATAGAGAAGCAAAGATAACTTCACACATTTGTTCTCATAAAATTTAGCCTCCATACAAGATTTAGCAATTGTCGAAAGGAGAAGCTGTCTATTGGCGTCAAGAATTCAGCAGCAATTGAGCACCACATTTTCCTTCAACATTGTTTTTTCCGCAATCGAAATCCCATAATTCATTGAATTGCAAGAACCACTGAGATATAGCTGCTGCTTTTTTTTTTTTTTTGCTTTTGCAGGATCTTTCTTTATATGAGCATGACAGTACCAGAGAACATTCTATACATGCACCACACCTTTGAAGTTACTTGAAGCCATGTGACTTTCGATGTAGCCATTCCAATTTTGAAAAGACAGAGACTACCGTTTGTTGCCCTTCTTTTTTTTTTTTTTTTTTTTTTCTGTTTGTGTGGGCCGAAATTTTTTTTTTATGGGCCAGCTTTCCTTTTTTTTGTTTTATAGACCTGTGCTTTTTTTGTTTTGTTTGGGCTTCATTTTTTTTAAATTTCCGATGCTTTTTTTTACTTGGCCGGCCCCTTTTTGTTTTGTCTTTGTATGGGTTCACTTTTTTTTTGTGGGCTAATATCTTTTTCTTTTGTATGGGCCAATATTTCTTTCTCTGGACCAAAATTTTCCTTTTTTTAAAAAATTTTTATTTTTATTTTTTTACTGTTGGGCCAATTTTTTTTTATCTGAGTGGGCCAGCTTTTTTATAACTGCCGCCTTTCTTTTTTTTTTTTTTTTTTGCTCATGTTTACATTATTTTATTTGGGCCTGACTATTTTTTTTGTTTTTGTTTTTTGTGTTTGCCGATTTCCCTTTTCTCTGGGCCAATTTCTATTTTTGTGTGGACCGATATCTTTTCTTTTGTATGGGCCAATTTTTCTTTCTCTGGGCAAAATTTTTTTTTTTTTTTTTTTTTTTTTTTTTTTTATCTTACTATTAACTTTTTAAAATTTTTTTTTTTCGATGGACGATCGGAGATGTCGATTCACCTTTTCCACATATGGCTATTCATGATCGTCGCAGCGGGTCTGTAAATTACCACGATGCTGCTGAATGGTCTCCTACTGCGACTCGCAAAAATCGTTCTTCGTCCTCATCTTCACATTCTAGAAAAGTAAACATGTTACTCTCTACCACCCATGAAGCGGATTCTCGATCACAAGAATGTTCACAAGAATTTTCTCTTCCCTTTACCACCAAAAACCTGGAGAAGTCCTCATCGTCGCCATCAACGTTGTTGCTCATCGTCGCCAACAAAGTTGTTGTCTATCTCCGCCATCAACATTGTTGTTTATTGCCTCAACATTGTGGTTTACCATCTTCGTCAACAACTTTGCATCTTACCATCGTCGTCAACAACTTTGCATCTTACCATCGTCGTCAACAACTTTGCAGTTTACCATTGTCGTCCACAACTTTGCAGCTTATCATCGTCGTCAACAACTTTGCACCTTACCATCGTCGTCAACAACTTTGCAGCTTACCATCGTCGTCAACAACCTTGCAGCTTACCATCGTCGTCAACAACCTTACGATTTATCATCGTCGTCAACAACCTTGCAGCTTACCATTGTTGTCAACAACCTTGCAATTTACCATTGTTGTCAACAACTTTGCGGCTTACCATTGTCGTCAACAACCTTGCGGCTTCGTCGTCAACAACTTTGCAGATATCAACTTGGAGAATGATTTTCAACTTTCCAAATGTCTATTTGAAGGATTCATCATCAACTTTGTCAACATTGATTTAAGAAATCTTGTACCTTCGTCGCTTTGAATAAATTATAATCGTCTACTTCGACGTTAATCTTCATCAACTTTAATCAAATCATAGACTTTTCGGCGATTGGACAACTTTGTAGATAGATTAATGTCATGCCCCTTATTGTTTATTAATCTTGTAAGCATATATTGTTTAAAAGAATTGAAATCAATAAAATTTCTATTTTTTTCACAACTTTGTCTTGTAGTTTTTTTTTAACTTCTGCCTCTTTTTTTCAGCAGCTTTTCGCTATGTTTTTTTTGTTCTTTCTTTTCAATATCTACTTTTTTTTTTCCTTTTTTTTCTTTTTTTTTCTATAATTTTTTTTGTTGTTATTTACTGCTTTTTTTTAGCAGTACTTTGCTGTATTTTTTTTATTTTATTTTAATACTGCAATTTTTCTTTACCCTTGTGCAACTTCTTTTTTTTTTATTTCACCGCAATCATTTTTTTTTGGCTATGTAGCTGTGAACAATAAAATTTTCTTTTCGATTATTATTATATGCAAAATAAATAATCAAAAATATATGTCACAAGATAATATATATTTGATATTGAGCTCGAATCCTTATATTTCTCCGCCGATTCTTTTCGTCGTGGATATGAGGGCATTTTGGGTTTGTCTCGATCCAATGGATTTTGATTTCTTCCGAGGGTCTTTTTGGGCTGGATCTTGGAATCAATTTGAACTTCGAGGGCCTTTGGGCTTGATCTCGATCTATCCGTATTTGATTTGATTTATCCGATAGTCTTTGGACTTGATCTCGAAATGGATTTGACTTCTCGAGAGCCTTGGGTTTGATATGCGCCAGAAACTATGGACGATCCCCGAAGGGAATCGTCGGAGTTTCCTTTCTTCTCTGCCACCACCGATGTTACCTCTGATGACCACCTCACTTGAATGCTTCTCTTGGTCTCTATTTATAGATGAAGAGAGTGACAATCAATGATTATTAGTTTGACATGTGTCACTCATCGCAGGAGCAAAATCTTTCAATATCTCAATATATATTTAAATATATAATTAAATTTAATTAAATATATAAATAAAATTTCAGTGTCAACAGTAGCATTTTTCTTTTTTTATTTATTTTTTTTTAGCGATGACTGAACTTAAAATTTATCTAAGTTGCCTACGTATCCTGCAAAGAAATCAAGTCGAACGTAGTTCAAAGTTGCAGTTTAAACTCATGCATTAAAGGAGTAACATACGGTTTTAACTCATGCGTCAAGGAGGAGCGTTCTTCAAATTCACAAACAGTTTATACTCGTATCAAGGAGTCTTCTTCAACTTTGCAAACAGTTTATACTCGTGTCAAGGAGCCTTCTTCAAATTTGTAAATAGTTTACACTTGTGTCAAGGAGTCTTCTTCAAATTTGTAAATAGTTTACACTCGTGTCAATGAGTCTTCTTCAACTTTGCGGACAATTTACACTCGTGTCAAGGAGTCTTCTTCAACTTGTAGATAGTTTATACTCTCATCAATGAGTAACACGTAGTTTAACCTCATACAGGAGGATCGCCGATGATTTGATTCAAGCATCGTCAACATTTGAAGTTGACTCTTCATCTTCGGATGATTCTGAGGAAACATTGCCCCTATTTTGATGTTGTTGTTGTTCAACATGAATTTCAAACTTTTGATTGGCGATAATACTTAGCTTCATATCTCGTCCGCGTGTAGCTAATTCTTCAAATGTTTTTGGTTGAATTCCTTTCAAAATGTATTGAAGGTTCCATTGCATTCCTTGGATGCACATCTCTATCACAGATTTTTTACATAATTGATCTCTGCAATTCGGATTCAAACTTCTCCACCGATTGATGTAATCAACAACTGGTTCATCCTTCCATTGCTTCGTATGACTTAACTCAAGCATGCTTATTGTTCGTCGAGTGTTGTAGAAGCGATTCAAAAACTCAACTTCAAGTTGGTTCCAACTGTCGATTGATGCAGAGGGTAAGTTAGTATACCAGTCGAATGCACTTTCTTTGAGGGATCGAACGAACTCGTTTAACTAGAAGATCCTCTTCCGTGCCGGCGTTGTTACATGTTTCGATGAAGTGAGCAACATGTTGCTTGGGATTGCCCCTTCCATCAAATCTCGCAATTTTGGAGGAAGATATCCTTCGGGCATCTTCAAACCAAGCAATCCTCCTCGAATATGACTTTGAATACGCAAAGGATGATTTTGATTTTCTTGTATATTTATCGGTTATCATACCTGTAATGAAATTTTCTAATTCATTCATCGGAATGAGTCCATCAGCAGAAACATGAATTGTTCGTTCTTCTTAATTTGTTTTGGATCCATCAACCACTTGAGATTGTTTTTCAGCAATATTGACTGCCCCAAAATCATTTGGTTCTTCTTTCGCTTTTGAGTTAACATCGTTTCGCGCGGTCTCAACGTACATTTGCATTGTCGGAGTAGACTTACCATTGCTGCTCACCAATTGTGTAATGATGTGATCTTGCTTCGCCAATTGTGATGTGAGATCCTCCACCAACTTTGTCAAGTTTTCCAATTGTTCATCTATGTTTGACGCGTTTGACATCGTATCGGGCATGACAGATGTATTTGCAGAGGTATCTTCAAGGTCATCATTGCTATTCTTTTGATCTTGTTGGACATTACCTAAAGAATCCGCAAAGAAATCTTCATTTTTTTATTCTGGTTTGTTTGCATCGACCTTTTTTTCCAGCATTACAAGTGTCCTTTGAACCATTCCACCTACAACGTCTCGCAGTTGGTTCTGCATTGCAGCAACGTCAAAATAAGGGTTGGTGAATTTGTGGGAGGCGTCGCCAATTGGTCTTTTCTGCAAATCAGCAATTACCTTTCCTTTGCTTCGCGTGGTAGGACCGACATAGGTCGCATACGTCAAAACACCAACACTTACCTCTGCAACAATGTCGTTTGAATCAGCTTTGCTGACATCATTCTTGGACTCCATTTCGATGGTATTGACGGAAAGAGATGAATGGTAGAGATGGTCCCACTGGGCGTGCCAAATTTGTAGACAATTAAAATTCAGAATTACAAGAAATGTGACAATTGAATACAACAATTATATGAAATTAAATTTACAATGGTCCAATCTCTATGGATCTGTTGATTCAATCCGTCGTGGATCCGAGAGGCGTTTTGAGTTTGTCTTGATCCAATTGATTTGATTTCTTTCAAGGGGCGTTTTCGGCTGGATCTCGGAATAGATTCGATGTCGATGACTTTTGTGCTTGATCTCGATCTATCGAACAATTTGATTTCTTCTTCCGAGGGCTTTAGGACTTTGTCTCGGAATGGATTTGGGCTTTGAGAGGAAGGGCCGATTTCGACAGAGGTTCAGTATCCTTCGAATATCTCTCAACTTTACAGACTTCTTGAATGAATGAATGAGTGTGTATGTGTAACCATTTTCTTGAGGGAATTTGTCATCTATTTATAGATGGAGTGAGTGAAAATCAATGGCTATGAGGCTGTCATGTGTCACTCATCTAAAGGTAAATCTTTTAATATTCAAATATATAAAATATAAATATAAATATATATTTAAAATATATAAATAATATTTAATTATATATTTAAATATATAAATAAAATTTATATATCTACAATATCTTCAAATAATATCTTTTATTAAACATTACAATATTTTTGACTGATAAACTAAACAAGTAATAATAGTGGCTAAAAAAAAATTACGATAAGTTTAAAAAATAATTATAATATATACACCCGTACATTTGAATAAAATATATATCTAGTATATATATATATATATATATATTCTTTTATTATTATGTAATATATTAATATAATATAATAATGTATATTTATGTTAGTATGTTTATATATTTGTGCCTTACCACTAGAAGCGATAGTATTTTTATTTTACCACCCAAAGTGGAATAATCAAAAGATAAAATAAAAACAATATTTTTTTTTTTTTTTTTTTAAAGAAGGTATAAGTGGACAAAGAAAAATGTCAAAAAATTTAAAATATTTATGTTATTGTTCAACCATGAAAGATAATAATTGATTTAGTACCTATAATACCACAATTTAACATGCTAATATCATGTAATTCGCCATGCTTACTTTTTTTGAATATCAAAAAGAAAAAATTATAATATTATCGTATATATTTTATTTATCGTTTATTATTTATTAAGTGTTTTAATATGATATATTTATATTTTATTGTTTATTTAATATTTTAATATAATATATTTTATTTATTTATAATATTTCTTATTTTTTATTTTGTTAAAAGTTTTGATGATAATATTCTTAAATATGAAAAATATTTCATTTAAATGTGTCACTATAATTTTAGGTAGTATAAGATTTATTAAAGGTTATAAAAGAGTGATTATAATATTAACAAAAAGAATTAAATTAACAATAAACAATGCTTTATTTTCAATTAGGTCACAAATAAGTTTGTTTAGTTTTAAAGATTTTTTTTTTTTAATGGATATCCTGATGTAAATGGAGAAAATGATAAGTATCTCCATATTACAAGCATTGTTCTAATCTAAAATTAATGCAACTGAAACACGTTTTATAATAAATCGAAGTTTATTGATTCAAAATTTTTACTATTTGACATAATCCGGTTTCCCATTTTAAGTATGATGGATTGAAAACCTTGGAGATTTTTCAATAAAAAAAATATTTATGTATACTTATTCTCAAGAAAAATTAATTAGTATAAAAGTATTAAAATTTAAAAGTAATAAATATTTCTTTAATTTTGTAATGTGATAAATATAAAATTAAAAAATATATATTATTTTCTACCTAAATTAATAATTTCAAAAAAAAAGAAAAAGAGTAACTTTTATGTAATTGCTCCAGAATATATTCCTCCGGTTGTCTTATCTATTTTTCTCCTTTCCAAACCTTTGCTTGATGTTCAAGTGAGACAGAACTGATTGATGGATTTTTGATTGGATGTGCCATGAATGTAATAATATAAATAATAAAATTTAAGAATTAAAATAATAATTAACCTTATGAAAAATAAATATTTTTATTAATCTAATGGATTAATAAATATATTTAAAACTAATTAACACATTAATAATAAGAACTTACAAAAAAAAAAAAGGCAAATTGGCAAATTTGGTCCCTTAATTTATATAATTTTTGTGATTTCATCCCTATT
The DNA here is from genome assembly GCA_025388415.1 of Cynanchum wilfordii. Lineage (NCBI taxonomy): Eukaryota > Viridiplantae > Streptophyta > Magnoliopsida > Gentianales > Apocynaceae > Cynanchum > Cynanchum wilfordii. Next base: position 13,767 of record JAHSUH010002347.1, read on the forward strand.
TTATTTTTTTTTACTATTTTATCCCTTAACTTAATAATTTGGTAAATTTCATCCCTTAACTTATATAATTTGGTAGATTTTATCCTTTAACTTAATAATTTAGTAAATTCAACCCGGTAGCTTGGGGGAGTTGGTAAGCAGACTCTTAATGCTTCCTACAGGGCGAATGATCGAGGGTTCAAATCCCCTAGGGTAGTTAGAGTCATGTTAAAAGCTCTTGGTTAGACCCTAACCCTCGAGTTAAACTTTGTGAGCGCTCCGCAAACCGAATCTGGATTAGTCTCACCGAAAAGGTGGGGACACCGGACGCCCCAAGTGAGTACAAAAAAATAAATAAATAATTAATTAACATATCACTTAAATTTATAAAGTAATTTTCCAAATATAGATAAATAATTAATTTGTTTGAAATTAAACATTTATAACTAATCTAAAAATAGATAAATAGTTAAAGGATTGAAATAGAGAATTTTCCTAAAAGAAAACATATCAAGCACAAATAAATTGTGAGTGTTGTGTTACAGTTGCTCACTACTATAAGATTGAAAGTTCGAATCTCGTCTATGAGAATAAAACACATTTTCTTATCAACGATTTACTTTCAATATAAAAATGTTCGTTGCAAAATAGATTAATCACTATTATTGACGATAGATAATCAACTTATAAAATATATCACTCCTTTAATCTTTTTTTTTAAAATATTGTCACTTTATAAATTAAAGTAATTGTAGACAATAAAATTTTATTTCATGTAAAATTCGAAATTACAAGAAATGTGACAATTGAATACAACAATTATATAATAATAAATTTACAGGTCCAATCTCTATAGATCCGTTGATTCGATCCGTCGGGGATTCGAGGGGCGTTTTGGGCTTGTCTCGATCCAAATGATTTGTTTTTCTCGAGGGGCGTTTTGACTGGATCTCGGAATGGATTCTATGTCGAGGGCTTTTGGGCTTGATCTCAATCTATCGAACAATTTGATTTCTTCTTCCGAGGGCTTTAGGACTTTGTCTCGGAATGGATTTGGACTTTGAGAGGAAGGGCCGATTTCGACAGAGGTTCGGTATCCTTCGAATATCTCTTAACTTCACAGCTAGTTGAGTGAGAGAGTGTGAGTATTGTGTATGTGTGTGTAATCTTTTCTTGACGGAATTTTCCCTCTATTTATAGATGGAGTGAGTGAAAATCAATGGTTATAAAGTTGTCACGTGTCACTCATCTAATGGTAAATCTTTTAATATCCAAATATATAAAATATAAATATAAATATATATTTAAAATATATAAATAATATTTAATTATATATTTAAATATATAAATAAAATTTATATATCTACAAATTGCCCCTTTTTGGGACTTGTTCCCGAGATTGAAGAGTTTGTATCGGGAATAAGTTCCAAAAATCTTGGAGATTATTATATATATATATATATATATCATATCAATTTTGCATATAGATATATATAAATTTTGAATCAAATATTTGAGTTAATTTGATTTAACTCAAGATAAATATGATTCTGGAATATAGTCTTATTAGGACTCTTTATGACTTTGAGAGGTCTATATAAAGGGCATCCTCCATCCTTTCATCATCATTGAAGTCTCGGTAAGTCACCTTCAACCTTCAACCTTCAAGTCTTTGTACAATTTCTCAAAGAATCGAAATTTGTCTCCTATGAAACTCAATCTCTTAGGTAAGTATCGGTAAGTTTTTTTTTATCTATTTTCAAGAAGCAATTAGGTTTGTCCTTTCTTTATCATTAGCGGCTGCCCAACTGATGAAGAAGTTCAAATGTATCACAAGTCTTCGAAAAGGTAATTACATTTGCAACGAGGCGATTTGATTTCTTCAACAACGTAACTTAACCATTGAAGAATGATACCAAGCACTTCTATAAAGCCGCATTGAAGCATTTAAGAATCAACTTATGTAGGAGCTAAAGAAACACCACCAATAAATCCCCTCCATTTATTCCAGTTACGAAGCTCCTTCTCAAGAAACAGGTTCATCAAAGGTATTTACCTTTCTTGTAGGAACATCAACATGAGAAACTTGGAGCAATGAATCTTCACAACATCATCCTGTTCCATGTGACAATGAAGACATTCAAGCTATATTGCATTGTTGTTGTTACATTTGAAATTCCTCCAGCAACTTCATCTGCACCTTTGAAATATAGAGAAGCAAAGATAACTTCACACATTTGTTCTCATAAAATTTAGCCTCCATACAAGATTTAGCAATTGTCAAAAGGAGAAGCTATCTATTGGCGTCAAGAATTCAACAGCAATTGAGCGCCACATTTTTCTTCAACATTGTTCTTTCCGTAATCGAAATCCCATAATCCATTGAATTGCAAGAACCACTTGACAAGAAGGTTGATTCTTGCTTCGACAACTTTTTCAGTCTCCTGGAGAAAAGTAAACCAGAGCCCGTGGTGGAAGGAAGAAGTCGGAGATTTAGCTGTTGTTTTTTTTTTTTTTTTTTTTTTTTTTTTTGCAGGATCTTTCTTTGTATGAGTGTGGCAGTACCAGAAAACATTCTATACATGCACCACACCTTCGAAGTTACTTGAAGCCATGTGACTTTCGATGTAGCCATTCCAAGTTTCCAACATATACTACTTAGTTTTGAAAAGACAGCCTTCATTTTTTTTTTTTTTTTTTTTTTTGAAGAGTAGATCGATTTCCTTTTTTTTTTCTTTTCTATTTGTTTGGGCCAAATTTTTTTTTATGGGCTAGCTTTCCTTTTTTTTTTTGTTATGTTTTATAGACCAATGCTTTTTTGTTTTGTTTGGGCTTTATATTTTTTTGAATTTCCGCTGCTTTTTTTTACTTAGGCTGCCCCTTTTTGTTGTCTTTGTATGAACTCACTTTTTTTTTGTGGGTCAATATCTTTTTCTTTTGTTTAGGCCAATATTTCTTTCTCTGGACCAAAATTTTCCTTTTTTATTTATTTATTTATTTATTATTATTATTTTTTTTTTTGCTGCTGGGTCAATTTTTTTGTCTGAGTGGAAAGCTTTTTATTTTTTTCCTCCCCTTTTTGTTTTGTTTTGTTTTGTAGAACCCCTCCATTTCGGGCTTCCTTTTTATTTAAGGCTGCCCTTTTTTGTTTGGGCTTTTTTTTTGTTTAATTTGGGCTGTGCTCTTTTTTTTTTTTTTTTTTTTTATGTGGGGCCAATTTTTTTATTGATTTTTTTTTTTTGACACTTTTTTATTTCTAGCAATTATTTTATTTTATTTTTTTTTACCAGAATGAAAGTGTTACCTGGTTTGGCTGACTCTTGATAGAAGACGGACTGGGCTTCATCAACAAGGTTTAGATAGACTTATTTTTGTAATCCAGTTATACAAACTGGGCCTAATATCCTTGTAAATTCTCAAGATGAATAAAAATATCAATGTCATTTACTTATCTCTTTTTTATTTTTATTTTTTTTCAGTCCCTTTGCTTTTTTTTTTACTGCAATTTTTTTTTGTTATGAGGATTTTTTTCCTTTTTTTTTTTCTATGTTATGGCTGAACTTAGAATTTTTCTAAAGCTGCCTACGTATTCCATAAAGGAATCATGCCGAACGTAATTCAAATTTGCAATTTCAACTTGTGCAACAAAGGAGTAACATTCAGTTTAGCTCGTGCATCAAGGAGCCTTTTGAATTTGTAGACATTTTTCACTCGTGTCAAGGAGCCTTCTTCAACTGTGAGATAGTTTAAACTCATATCAATGAGTAACGTGCGGTTTAACCTCGTACGTCAAGGAGGACTCTTCAACTTTGTAGATAGTTCCTTTTGAATTTGTAGACATTTTTCACTCGTGTCAAGAAGCATTCTTCAACTTTGTAGATAGTTTAAACTCATATCAAAGAGTAACGTGTAGTTTAACCTCGTACGTCTAGGAGGCTTCCGAATTTGTAGACAGTTTACGCTCGTATCAAGGAGCCTTCTTCAAATTTGTAAACAGTTTATACTCGTGTCAATGAGTCTTTTTCAACTTCGCGCACGGTTTATACTCATGTCAATGAGTCTTCTTTAACTTTGCAGATAGTTTACACTCGTATCAAGGAGTCTTCTTCAACTTTGTAGACAGTTTACTCTCGTGTCAAGGAGGCTTCTATAACTTTGCAGACAGTTTACACTCGTATCAAAGAGTCTTCTTCAACTTTGCAGACAGTTTACACTCGTATCAAGGAGTCTTCTTCAAACATGTAGATATTTTATACTCTTATCAATGGGTAACTTGTAATTTAACCTCATACATCAAGGAGGAGCGTTGATGATTTGATTCAAGCATCGTCAACATTTGAAGTTGACTCTTCATCTTCGGATGATTCCGAGGAAACGTTGCCCCTATTTTGATGTTGTTGTTGTTCAACATGAATTTCAAACTTTTGATTGGCGATAATACTTAGCTTTATATCTCTCGTCGCGTGTAGCTAATTCTTCAAATGTTTTTGGTTGAATTCCTTTCAAAATGTATTGAAGGTTCCATTGCATTCCTTGGATGCACATCTCGATCGCAGATTTTTGACATAATTGATCTCTGCAATTCGGATTCAAACTTCTCCATCGATTGATGTAATAAACAACTAGTTCATCCTTCCATTGCTTCGTATGACTTAACTCAAGCATTGGTCCTGTTCGTCGAGTCTTTGTAGAAGTGATTCAAAAACTCAACTTCAAGTTGGTTTCAACCGTCGATTGATATAGAGGGTAAGTTAGTATATCGGTCGAATGCACTTTCTTTGAGGGATCGAACGAACTGTTTGACTAGAAGATCTCCTTCTCTGTACAGCGTTGTTACATGAAGTGAGCAACATGTTGCTTGGGATTGCCCCTTCCATCAAACTGGCGCAATTTTGGAGGAAGATATCCTTCGGGCATCTTCAAACCAACAATCCTCCTCGAATATGGCTTTGAATACGCAAAGGATGATTTTGATTTTCCTGCATATTTATCAGGTTATCATACCCGTAATGAAATTTTCTAATTCATTCATCGGAATGAGTCCATCCGCCGGAAAACCTGAATTGTGCTTTTTTCTTCGTTTGTTTTGGATTCATCAACCACTTGAAATTGTTTTTCAAGCACCATTGAATGCCCCCAAAATCATTTGGTTCTTCTTTTCGCTTTGAGGTAACACTGTTTTGTTCGGTCTCAACGTACCTTTGCATTGTTGGAGTAGACTTACCATTGTTGCTCACCAATTGCGCAATGATGCGATCTTGCTTCGCCAATTGTGATGTGAGGTCCTCCACCAACTTTGTCAAGTTTGCCAATTGTTCTTCTATGGTTGACTTGTCCACCATCATAACAGGCATGACATATGTATTTACAGAGGTATCTTCAAGGCCATCATCTGTATTCATTTGATCTTGTTGGATCTTACTTCTTGAATTCGCTAGGAAATCTTCATTTTTTTATTCTATTTTGTACGCGTCAATCTTGTTTTCCAATATTGTAAGCGTCCTTTGAACCATTCCACCTACAACGCCTCGCGGTTGGTTCTTCGTTGCAGCAACGTCAAAACAAGGGTTGGTGAATTTGTGGGATGCATCGCCAATTGGTCTCTTCCGCAAATCAGCAATTACCTTTCCTTTGCTTCGCATGGTAGGACTGACATAGGTCGCAGACGTGAAAACACCAACAACTTACCTCTGCAGCAATGTCGTTTGAATCAACTTTGTTGACATCATTCTTGGACTCCATTTTGATGGTATTGACGGAAAGAGATGAATGGTAGAGATGGTCCTACTGGGCGTGCCAAATTATTAGACAATAAAATTTTATTTCCTGTAAAATTCGAAATTACAAGAAATGTGACAATTGAATACAACAATTATATAATAATAAATTTACAAGGTCCAATCTCTATGGATCCATTGATTCTATCCGTCGGGGATTCCAGGGGCGTTTTGGGCTTGTCTCGATCCAATTGATTTGTTTTCTTCCGAGGGGCGTTTTGGGCTGGATCTCGGAATGGATTCGATGTCGAGGGTTTTTGGGCTTGATCTCAATCTATCGAACAATTTGATTTCTTCTTCCGAGGGCTTTATGACTTTGTCTCGGAATGGATTTGGACTTTGAGAGGAAGGGCCGATTTCGACCGAGGTTCGGTATCCTTCGAATATCTCTCAACTTCACAGCTACTTGAGTGAGTGAGTATGAGTATTGTGTATGTGTGTGTAACCTTTTCTTGAGGGAATTTGCCCTCTATTTATAGATAGAGTGAGTGAAAAAATGGTTATGAAGTTGTTATGTATCACTCATCTAAGGGTAAATCTTTTAATATCCAAATATATAAAATATAAATATAAATATATATTTAAAATATATATATAATATTTAATTATATATTTAAATATATAAATAAAATTTATATATCTACAGTAATATCTATTAATATTTTATAATTAATTTTTTTATAAAAAGTAATTTTTAATTTTAATAGTTTTTTAAAGAAAAATACTTAGAATTACTTTCGGAGTCATTTTTTTTATAAGATAAATATTATCTTTATTATTATTATTATTAATTTGAAGATTTTTTTTATTAATTATTTAGATTTAGATTGAGATTATGACAAACTAATTATTTGGTATAATTGTAGGAGTGATGCGATTGAAAATTACCTGTGTTATGCTAATTAATTCTCAACAGTAGCAGGTTGTTTCACTATTGATTGACACTGTATGTCTCTTTTACGACATCACATATCCATCCTTGTATATATTTTATTGGAAAATTGGTAAACCTGGTCCCTTAATTTATATAATTTTTGTAATTTCATATTTATCTTATTTTTTTGTATTATTTCATCCTTGAACTTAATAATTTGATAAATTTCATCTCTTAACTTCATAATTTGGTAAATTTCATCTCTTAACTTCATAATTTGGTAAATTTCATCCCTTAATTTATATAATTTGGTAAATTTAATCCCTTAACTTAGTATTATAGTTTACTATAGTAAACTATAGTAGCGACTTATTCATGAAGTAAGTCGAGAATGTGTATAGTTGAGATCAATAATTCATTATATTAGAGGGAGTTGTGGTTTATCCTCTGAAAGAGAGATTCACACTCCTCTATATGAAGATAATGGAGATTGTATAGCTCAATTGAAAAGATGATATATTAAAGAAGATAGGACTAAACATATTTCACTTAAATTTTTCTTTAGAACTTCAAAATAATGGTGAAATTAATGTGCTTCAAATATGGTCATGTGATAATCTTGTAGATTTATTCAGTAAATTCAACTGCAACTTTTGAGAAATTGAGACATAAAATTGGTTTTTTTTCCACTGGATTTTTATCTAGTAAGATTTTAATAAGACATATTTTTTATGCAATAGACATCCAAGAGGGAGTGTTATGAATCCCGAAGATTCATAAAATTTGAAGATACATTGAAATAATTGGATGTCTTGTACAATGGATATTCAAGGGGAAGTGTTATAAATATATCTATTTATAATGTGAATATTCATTGAGGTGTTCTATACATTCTAGACGTCTTTATTTTATTATTTTATATTCATAGTTTATGTAGGACTTTAATCTCTATTTTATCTAGAGTTTTATCCTATAACTAGACAAGTATTGTACAAGAGAATAAGTCAATAAAATTACTTTCTATTCATTCTCTCTCTATTATCTCTATTCATTAGCTTTTAGAACACTATCTAATTTTAATAAAGATTAATTTGAATATAGACATAAATTAAACGATAAAATAATAAATAATAAATTAATAAGAGAGATGAGTGATATTTATAATGGATCAAATGTAACTGGGCTTTTTCTATGTGTTGAAAACTGGACTTTGACAATAGAAAGAAAGTTTCTTATACAGCTCCTTTTTTATTCATAATAGGCCTAATGATTTTTTTTTATCGCACACGGGTGTCTTGGATGAGTCCTGTCACTGAGGGACGATACATTCAAGTCATTTCACGCTCACACTAATCCCGCTCGCTGATTTGTAAATACCTCATTGGGTGGGACAACTAACCTAATGATTTATACACTGCTAACAAACTCATTCAAACTTTTAATAGAATTCCAATTTTTTATAAAAATAAATAATTAATGGATATTAATAATTATGTATCATGTAAAAGTTATTAAATAAAAATTTAATAAGTACTATTCAGATTTTATAAAATAACAAGTTAAAAAAAATAATATATACATATATAGAAAATATATTCATTGAGGAGACAAATATATAGTATCACTTTCAAATCAAAGGCCCAAAGAAAATTCAGGAAAAAAAAACAACATTATTATTATTATTATTATTATTATTTGCTTTTGTTTTTCTTTTCTTTTATTTTCCTTTTGTGAAAAAAAAAACCAATAATTATCATCCATAAATATTTATAAAAAATATATTTTATTTATATTTGTAAATAAATAATTATTCTCTGCTTTTTTTTTCTTAATGAAATAAAATCAAGACATGGTTTAATGCGGGTTCATTTTATTAAAATAAAACAAAGTAATTTTATGTTATAGATATTTCCTAATTGGGATGGATATCTTCTTTAGATATTTTTCTTTAGAAATAATATTGGAACAGTAAGAAAAGTCTATATTAAGACTTTGATGTATTTTGGTGAAAATCAAGAAATATACAAACATTAATTCTTTCCTCTGTAGACAATAAAATTTCTTTATTTCCTGTAAAATTAGAATTACAAGAAATATAATAATTGAATACAACAATTATATAAAATTAAATTTACAGAGGTCCAATCTCTATGGATCCTTTGATTCAATCGTCGTGGATTCGAGGGGCGTTTTGGGTTTGTCTCGATCCAATTGTTTTGATTTCTTCCGAGGGGCGTTTTGGGCTGGATCTTGGAATGGATTCGATGTCGAGGGCTTTTGGGCTTGATCTCGATCTATCGAACAATTTGATTTATTCTTCCGAGGGCTTTAGGACTTTGTCTCGAAATAGATTTGGGCTTTGATAGGAAGGGCCGATTTCGACAGAGGTTCGGTACCCTTGGAATATCTCTCAACTTCACACCTTCTTGAGTGAGTGAGTGTGAGTAGTGTATCTGTGTAACCATTTCTTGAGGGAATTTGCCCTCTATTTATAGATAGGGTGAGTGACAATCAATGGCTATGAAGCTGTCACGTGTCACTCATCTAAGGGGTAAAATCTTTTAATATCTTAATATATAAAATATATAAATATAAATATATATTTAAAATATATAAATAATATTTAATTATATATTTAAATATATAAATAATATTTATTTATCTATAGCCTCATTCTTTTCTTTTCTTTCTCTCTCTCTCTCTCTCTCTTTCTCTCAAACTCTTCACGTAATCTTCTCTTTCCTCCCACTCAAATTCTTCTAGCTGCAACATTGATATCAGAGCAATTAACATTTTGGACTTCATTTTCTAGATTTTTCTTCAATAAGTCTGGCACCCAGGAACCAAGCTCAACGGATTACATCAATGGAAGGAAGGATTTAGACTATGGACGACAAAATTGAGTCTACAAACAAGAAGATCGATGAGCTGGCTTCGATGATGATGGAATTAAGAACCAAATGGAATCAGGAAGAAACAAATTCTCCTCGGGAAAACGTCAACTCTAACTCGCGGGGTGGTGAGCGGCAACTAAAATCAATTGGATTTACCCCCAAAGTTGAGTTCCCTAGTTTTGATGGCATGCATGTTCGGGAGTGGATTAAGAGATGCAACCGGTATTTTTTCCTCTGCAAAATTCCTGAAGATCAGCAGGTAGATCTTGCTTCCCTTTACATGTGTGATAAGGCTGAATGTTGGATTTCTGGTTATCTAGTTATGCATAGAAATGTTGCTTGGGTTGATTTTGTTGTGGACTTGTTAGCTAGATTTAGGGATGATTCATCGGATAATGTTGTAGAAAGATTTAATAAACTTCAACAAACTTCTGATTTGGAATCTTATTTGGATGAATTTGAGAATTATAGATCTCCGATGCTTCAGGGAGGTCATCATTTAACTAATGAATTTGTGGTTGAGTGCTTTGTTGGAGGATTAAAGCCTGCTATTAAACCTTTTGTTAAAGCTTTCAAACATGTTTCTATTGCCTCTGCTATGCATTATGCTAGATTACAGGAAGACTCTCTTCATTCAAGTTTCCATAAGAATCGAAACCATCATTGAGTCTAAATCATCAAAATGATACTTCCAAATTACCTGCTCTTCCGCCAACACCTATACACAAACTTCCAATGTTGCCTTCTCCTTCTCCAAAACCTATATCTACCTATCCTAACAAAAATACCGTTCGGACAATGCATAAGCCTATTGTTACATCTAAGAACTTCAAATATATTCTTGCTTGGTGTGAGGGCTGAGAAGATAGCTAAGGGAATATGTTTTTACTGTGACGAACCTTTCGGAAGGGGGCATAAATGTCATTTTAGGGAACCACAGTTATTTACAATTGAATTTTTAGGTGATGTTGAGGAGGGAGACAGTGAGCAAGTATTGTTACCTTCTGATTTTGGAGTTGAAAGGGATATCCAGGCGGAAGAGGACAATACTAATATTGAAGAAGCTTGCATTTCACTGCATGCTTTAGTTGGTGGGCGGAATTATCAAACTATGAGAGTAGTAGGTATGATTAGAAAGAAACCTTTAAATATTTTGATAGATTCTGATAGTACTCATAACTTCCTTGATCTACAATATGCTAAAAGCTTGGGTTGTGAGGTTGAACAAATTCCTCCTTTGGTTGTATCTGTGGTTGATGGGAATAAAATTGTGTGTCAATATATGTGTAAAGGATTTTCCTGGAAGATACTTGAGCAGCAATTTTCCACCGATGTGATGCTCATTCCATTAGGAAGTTGTGATATGGTGTTAGGCATACAATGGTTGAGTACTCTAGGGGAAATTCAGTGGGATTTTAGCAAAATGCAAATGAAATTTAGGAGGAATAAGGAATTGGTTAGTATTCATGGAGTTGTTCCCAGGAAAAGCAAGATTGTTGTAGGAGATATTACATCAAAATTGTTGGATAATTCTATTCAGTTTTGCTTACTTCAAATGGATCCTGCAATAGAATTTCATGAAGCTTCGTAGTGCAATGTATTCGGAAATCAGCAGGGGATTCTAAGGAAATTCGGGATCCGAAACATAAGTTTCAAAAGATTTTTTCGGAACCATCTTGTTTACCTCCTGCAAGAGGCGTGTTTGATCATACAATACCTTTGGATTCGGATGCTAAGCCTATGAATATTAGACCCTATAGGTATCCTTTAAAGCGAGGGATTGATGAGGGATTGATTACGAAATGGAGGAAAAGGGGATAATTCAGCACAACAATAGTCCCTATGCTTCTCCTGTAGTATTGGTTGGGAAGAAAGATAGCAGTTGGAGATTGTGTGTGGATTATAGGAAATTAAATCAGCAGACTATTAAGAATAAGTTTCCTATACCATTGATTGAAGAACTTATTGATGAACTCTCGGGGGCTACTGTTTTCAGCAAGATTGACCTCGTAACCTGGATATCATCAATTGAGGATGGCAGCTGCCGATATCTACAAAACAACATTTAAAACCCATACAAGTCATTACGAATTTCTTGTAATGCCTTTTGGCCTTACTAATGCACTAGCTTCATTCCAAAATTGGATGAATCAAGTGTTTAAACCTTTGATAAGGAAATGTGTGTTGATTTTCTTTGATGATATATTGGTGTATAGAAAAACTAAGGCTGATCATTGGATTCATTTGACCCCGCTTTTTCAACCGATGTTGCAGCATCAAATGTTTGCTAAAGATAGCAAATGTGTCTTTGTTACTAATAAAGTTGAGTATTTGGGATATTTCATCTCGGCACAAGGGGTTGAAACCGACCCAAGTAAAGTGGTGGCTATTCGGAAATGGCCTATTCCTACTTTTGTGAAGGACTTGAGGAGTTTTTTAGGATTGGCGGGATATTACAGAAAATTCATAAAAGGGTATGCAGTGGTTAGTAAAGCATTGACAAACTTGTTGAAAAAAAGGGCTTTTGAGTGGGGACAAGAAGCTCAGCTAGCTTTTGATTCACTTAAGGAAGCATTGATCAATGCTCCTGTGTTGGCTATACCTCATTTTGAAATTCCTTTTGAGATTGAAACATATGCTTCTAAGGTTGGAATAAGGGCTGTTTTGATGTAGAGTGGGCATCCTTTGGCTTATATCAGCAAGTCTCTAGGTCCTAAATGGCGGAAACTTTCTGTATATGAGAAAGAGCTATTGGCTATAGTATTTGCGGTTCAAAAATGGGAACAAGTATGTGATGGGAAATCATTTTGTGATATGGACAGATCGGAAGAGTCTCAAATGGCTACTGCAGCAGAAGATATCTACACCATTTCAACAATTTTGGCTATCTAAGTTGATGGGATTTGACTATGAGATAGTATATAAAAGGTCGGTAAAGAGAATGTTGCAACAGATGCTCTTTCAAGAGTCAATGGTGCTGAGCTTCTGAGTATGACACTATTTGTGGTTTTTTTTTTGACTTAGAGGAAAGAATTAAGGCAAGTTATGCTTTAGATCCATTTTTTATGGGGGTCATTCCAAAGTTGGAATTGGGGGAACAATTTCCTTCCTATTGTCTTAAAGGAAATCTATTAAGAAAAAAAGGAAGGATTATGATAGGACCCGACAATCATCTTAGGACTCTACTCATGCAGTGGCAGCATGCTAGCCCTGAAGCTGGCCATTCCGGAAGAGATTTGACTGGTAAGAGGTTAAATAAATTATTTTATTGGAGGGGATTGACTAAAGCAAGTACGACAGTATGTTCGGCAATGCAATATTTGTCAAGCTTCTAAATCCGAACCTATAGCTTCTCCGGGGTTGTTGCGGCCTTTTACCTATTCCAAAAGAGGTTTGGGTGGATATCTCTATGGATTTTATTTCAGGTCTTCCTAAATCCGAGGGAAAGGATGTTGTGTTGGTGGTTGTGGACAGATTGAGCAAAAGTGCTCACTTCATGGGATTGTCACATCCATATACTGCTCTTCAAGTAGCTCAATTGTATCCGGATAATGTGTTTAAATTACATGGATGGCCAAGAAGTATTGTAAGTGACAGAGATGTAGTTTTTGTAAGTCAATTCGCGGGGGGGGTTGTTTTTGTTACAAGTTCTTGAATTGCGGTTATCTTCTGCTTATCATCCACAAAGTGATGGTCAAACTGAAGTTGTAAATAGATGTCTTGAAATGTACTTAAGGTGTATGTGTGGGGAAAATCCAAAAGAATGGATCAAATGGTTGCCTTTAGCTGAATGGTGGTATAACACTCATTTCCATACATCCACACAAATTACTCCATATAAAGTTGTTTACAATCAACCTCCACCTCTTCATCTACCATATTTACCCGGTGAGTCTGCTATTGCTTGAAGTGGATAGAAGTTTACAAAGGAGGGAGAATATGATCATTCAATTAAAGCAGAATTTGACTAGAGCACAAGCAAGAATGAAGCAACAAAGTGATAAGAAGAGAACTGAAAGAGTTTTGCAGATTGGTGATTGGGTTTGGTTGAAGTTACAACCTTATAGACAACATTCTTTGCGCAGAGGTAAGCGAAGTTGGCATACAAGTTTTTTTGTCCCTTTTTGATTGTATCCGCAATTGGGAAGGTGGCTTATAAGTTAAAATTACCTAAGGAAGCTCAAATACATGATGTATTTCATGTGTCTCAAGCCGAAACCATTTTATGGTTATTTACCTAGTGCAGTTCATATACCATGTTGGATGCAAGGTAAAAATGTAGAAATTCAGTTTAAACCTGTTGCCATTTTGGAAACAAGGATGATCAAGTTTCAAAACAAAGCTCGGGTGCAATATCCGGTGCAATGAGAAGAATGTCCAGTAGTAGAAGCAACATGGGAGATGGTTGAAGCTTTTGCAGAAATTCCAGATTTCATCTTTTCGGAAAGTCCAAACTGTAGTTTTCTTAATTCAGTTTTTGTTTACTTTGTTCCTTTTGTTTGCCTTTGATGAATTTTGGGTTGAACTTGAGGGCAAGTTCAGTTCTAGGGGGAAGGTTTGTTATAGATATTTCCTAATTGGGATGGATATCTTCTTTAGATATTTTTCTTTAGAAATAATATTGTAACAGTAAGAAAAGTCTATATTAAGACTTTGATGTATTTTGGTGAAAATCAAGAAATATACAAACATTAATTCTTCCCTCATTCTTTTCTTCTCTCTCTCTCAAACTCTTCACGTAATCTTTGTTAGAAATTTAATTTCTAATTGATTTATATAATTGAAGTAATTAATAATTGTTATTGTTGTACACACGGTGATGATTAGTATAGTATTGAAGATGCAATTATTGGGTGTAAATCCCTCCGTGCCAATTCGTTAAAATTTAAGTGTTGAGGGGTGTTTTGTATAATGGTAAAAGTTAAGGGGTATTTTGGTAATAGAACAAAATATGACATTAAGTTATAAAAGGACATATTTTGTTCATTAGAAGATATACATACACATAAGGGTTTTCCCTTTCCCTCTCTCTTTCTGAAAACACAAGAACTCACTCCTTTAAGGGTTAAAGATCGAATCTTTAACAAGTCCTTATATCATCAAAGGGCGAATTGAAGTATTACGGTTTGGCATAGGAAAACAAGGTTGGGGATTGATAAAAAAATAACGAGAAAAGGCTATGGAATCTTCAAGTTAGTGTTTCTCTATCCCTTATTATTTATTTATGTCATGAGTTATGATTTGGTTAATTTAATTATCCTATTAGGATCCTTGTTTGTTAATCGCTTCCGCATTTAAGTTAATTGAATTATGATTAACATTTGGTATCGGAGCCTATCTAATAGGAATTAAATTACCAATTTAGGGTTTATGAGAATTTTATACCCATTTAAGGTTTATGAGAATTTGAGTTTCTCAATTGAAGTTAATTAATTATAATTGGTGTTCTAAATTAATTACTTATGGCATAATTAATTGTTGATGTTGTTCGCATTTAATTTTAGTTTGATATATGTATAATCTTCAATCATCTCTCCATTTAATGCGCTTGGTTGGATGGTAACTAGCGCAGGAATGATTTTTTCTTTCCTTCCTTGTAAATCTTGAATGTCAATATACTGTTGAAAATTGATTTATGGAGAAAAATCATGAAAAATGTGAGTTCTTGAATTTCTTTAATTGCTGCCTTTCGGAATTGTCTGCAATTTATAAGAATCGCATGCTGCTGTTTGTTTTGATTTGAGAAATTAGAGACTACAGAAATTGCGTTTCGGTATTTGCAATTATATATATATATATATATATATATTGGCGGCTGGAATTTGCAATTCAATTTAAATTAAAAAAAAAAATGCGGCAGCAACTATTTGAACCTGGGAATGAATTCAATTATTTGATTGATATATATATATATATATATATATATATATGTGTGTGTGTGTGTGTGTGTGTGTGGCAATGGGATTTTAACCTGGGAATATGTAGATGCAGAATGGTGGTTTGCATCTAAACTGTTGCTGATTTTGTATACTTATATATATATGCTTTTCATTTATAAATAAGCAATTTAAGAAAGTAGATTATGTATATATATATGTATATGTTTTGGGTTCTTGGATTATTTCCTTGATGATTCTTGATATTGGAATCTTGTTGGTTTCTTGATAATGGAATTTATGATTTCTTGAGATTCTTGATAAAGATTTGGGTTCTTATTTCTTGAATCTTGTTTTGGTTTCTTGATGCTGAAATCTTTAATGAAAGTTTTGTATAATAATTTGAGATAAAAGATCAATAAAGGAACTTTAATAAACATTTAAGGGTGATCTTTTATATAAATGTATTAGTTTAATAATTCATTAATTTAAGTTCTATAATGATATTATTAAATTTAATAATTTAAGTTTATGTGATTTAAATCTCTAATATTTTAGTGAGTGTGTTAGTCACCAAAGTGGCTCACTCGGAGTTCATTAGATGATTTAAATCATATTTTATAATTGTAGTTTACGTAAATTAAATATCTAATATTTTAGTGAGTGCGTTAGTCACCAAAGTGGCCCACTCGGAGTTCAATAGATGATTTATATTATATTTTATAAATGTAGTTTACGTGATTTAAATATTTAATATTTTAGTTAGTGCCGTTAGTCACCAAAGTGGCCCACTCGGAGTTCATTAAATGATTTAAATTGCATTTATAAGTGTTTATTTGATATAACATCATAAATGACCTTTAAGAATAATAAACATTTATAGTTATTAACATGCGGTTATACGGTTACCCAAAGGTAGATCTTACTCATGTTTAATGACAATTGAAGTAGATTATGAACTTTGTTTGTTTTTAATGTACGATGTACATCCAAAGATGACTTGTATGTTAAAATGAACTTAGTGATTGATCTTATATATGTTATATGAATGATGCATTTCTTATGATTGTTGGTTGTATTTAGATTTAGCCCAAAGGTGAACTTAAATGCAATATTCTAGAATATATTATAGTCCGAATTATGGTTTAAATTCAAAGCAAATATTATGTGAGATGTAAATGTTTGTAATAGTCTCTACTATGTTAAATATAATTGTCAATGGTATCAAGTTTAATGGGCATGAGTATGATGATTGGATCGAGTATGTTAAGCTAAATGCTGACATTTTAGAACTTGATTCAACTCTAGTTATGGATGAGCCTACTAAACTGACTAATACTATTTCGGAGGTAGTCAAGAGACTGTGGGAGAAATGGGAGAGGTCGAATAGGCTTTTAATGAGCTTTGTTAAGCTTAGTGTGGCGCCTAATGTTAAGCTTTCCCAACCTAAGACTGAAAATGTGAGAGAATTTGTGGCTGAGATAAGGAGGTGCATTATGACGGATATTGTGGTTAAATCTGTTGATGCTACTCTTATTAATGATTTATCTAATAGAGAGTACACTATAACTCACTCAATAGATGAACATATCACTCACATGGTGAATACATATAATCAACTTAAAGGTTTGGATATGGATCTTGGTGAGATGGTGTTGGTTGAGTTCTTGTTAAAATCATACAATGGTGGTGATTTTAAGCAATTTAGGAGAACTTACAACCAACTTAAGGAAAAATGGTCTCTTTCGGATATTGAGGCCATGCTCATGCAAGAGGAGGCAAGACAAAGGGAATACCTGAAAGTTAAACTTCCCTAAGTCAACTTTGCCTATCATGATAATTCAAACGTTGCTCTAGTGGCAGCAAAACTCCAAGTAAGAAATGGAGGGCATGTTTTGAATAAAGGGAGACATACATTTTGTTTGCGTATGTTTTAAATCAAATCTGATTGAGGTACTTTCTGATACTTGGTGGTTTAATATGTGCAACCACTCATGTTTCTAATGTTATACGGGGTTACCTAAATCTCCAACGAATGTTAGAAAAGTGAAAGTTTTGCTTTCTATTTATGGGAAACATAATGAAAGCTAGAATTGAAGGTGTAGAGACATATAGAATTGTATTAGATACATGCTATTGCCTTTATCTAGAGAAGTATCTATATGTTCCTAATTGCTCTAGAAATCTTGTTTTCGCTTTTAAGTTGGATGTTTTGGGATTTGTTTTTGAGATTGGACATGACTGTTTTTTTATTGTATCATGAAACAACCTTTGTGGTATTGGTTTATTATTGGATACTTTGTATTGTTTCAATCTAAATTTTAGTTTTTCCTGTTTAATGTTGATGTTGAATATGTTGTTGGTATGAAAAAGGAATGCACTAAATGAGTTTTCTACTGACTTGTGGCATAAAAGATTTGGTCATATATCCAAAGAAAGGATTTTGAGACTAATTAAAAGTGAAGTTTTTATCTCACTTGGATTTTATTGATTGGAATAAACTTGTGTGGATTGCATTAAGGGTAAGCAAACCAAGTATGTATCAAAACAAGTTGCCACAAGGAGTAGTGGATTACTCAATTTAATATACAGATATTTGTGGTCCTTTCGATGTATCGTCTTGGGACGATGAGAGGTATTTCATCACATTAATTGATGATTACTCTAGATACTATTTCCTTTTTTTACTGCATGAAAGAACTCAATCATTTGATGTTCTTGAGACATTCATTATGGAGGTTGAGAGACAGTTAAATAGAAAGGGTAAGGTAATACGTTCTAATAGAGGTGGTGAATATTATGGAAAGACATCGGAAGTTGGACAATGTCCAAGTCCATTTAAGAAATTCCTTGAATTTGAGGGCATTTGTGTGTAGTATACAATGGTCATATTGCCATATAAAAACGGGTGTAATGGAAAGGCGTAATCGTACATTAATGAAATGGTGAGGAGTATGGTAAATGATAGTTCTATACCTATTTCATTGTGGATGTATGCATTGAGGATAACTGCATACATATTGAATAGGGTACCTAGTAAAGCAGTTCCTAAGACTTCTTTTAAACTGGGGACATCTAGGAAGCCTAATTTAAGACATCTTCACGTGTGGGGCTATTAAGCCGATGTGAGGATATATAATCCACATGAAAAGAAGATGGATTTCATGACCATTATTGGTTATTTTGTTGTATATCCGGAGAGGTCAAAAGGGTATAAATTTCGTTGTCCTAACCATAGTACGAGAATTGTAGAGTTTGGAAATGCTCACTTCATTGAAAATGACAATATCAGTGGGAGTGTGGGAGCAAGTAATGTAGAGATAAGAGAGTCATTGATGGACCAAAGTCTGTCAAGTGATCCATCTCAAGTTGATATATTATTGTAGTACAACCATAAGGCATGAATATGGAATAACAACAAATGGATGCTCCAAACCCAGTTATAGATGCCATTGTTCAAGAAGAGGAGGAAAATGTTCAACTTAATGAACAAGTGCAACCTCATGAAGAAATAGCATTAAGGAGGTCTACTAGAGAGAAAAGATCAGCTATTTCAAACGATTATAAAATTTTATGCACTTGAGCATTAATAATGGTTTTGGTGGCTCATTTTTTATTTTGAGCTTCACCGAATAGATGTTAAAACAGCCTTTTCACTAGAGATTTAGAAGAAGAGGTATATATGGATCAACCTCAAGGTTTTGAGACCACAAGTGAAGGAAATCTGGTATGTAGGTTGAAGATATCAATCTATGGATTAAACAAACCTCCCGACAATGGTACTTAAAGTTTAATGATATTGTATTGTCATATGAGTTTGTAGAAATGACCGTTAATCAGTGTATCTACATAAAGGTTGTGGGAAGTAAGTTTGTAATTCTTGTATTGTATGTAGATGATGTTCTTCTTGCCACTAGTGATCATGGGTTTTTACACAATGTTAAGGATTACCTTTCTATCAAATTTGAGATGAATGATATATGTGAGGCTTCCTATGTGATCGGAATAGAAATATTTTGAGATAGATCACAAGGATTTTTTGTTTTGCCTCAAAAGCCTTACATCAATAAAGTTCTAGAAAATTTTAAAATGCAAGCATGTACACCTAGTCTAGTTGCCATCCGGGAAGGGGACAATTTCAGTCTATTTCATTAGAGAGCTGCAAAGTAAGTTTTAAGGTACTTACAAGGCACTAAGGATCATATGTTCACATATAGAAGAACGAGTAATATTGAAGTTATTAATTACTTGGAATCGGACTATTATGGATACAAGGATATCCAAAGGTCTAAATAGAAGAGTGATAAGTAGTTTGTCATTGCTACTTCCACTATAGAGGCTGAATTTGTAGCATGCTTTGAAGCTAAAATTCAATTGTTGTGGCTGCGCAATTTTGTTGATGGTTTAGACATCGTTGGTACCATTGCTAAACCAATAAGGATTTATTGTGATAATGCGACAACTGTATTCTTCTATTAGAATAATAGATACTCCAAAGGTGTCAAACATATGGATTTAAAGTATCTATTTGTCAAAGAAGAAATGCAAAATCAAAGAGTTCAAATAGTGCATATTGGCACCATTGATATATTGCGGATCCGTTGACTAAAAGACTAGCTCCTAAGACTTTTATTGGTCATCTTAGTGGGATGGGAGTAATCGCAAAGTCCTTGTATAGCGGATGATTGGTCATATATGTATGAATTTAAGTTTAGCACATTTAAGTTTATTTGAAACTCTAGATATCAATGTTTGTTTGGATTTTGCTTATTTATGAATCATATTTCAGTTATGCATATTTGTTATGATTATAGATGTTTGGTATTCTTTTAAGACATTGTGGGATAAGATATTTTGGATATTTGTCTTATCAAATTATGACTGTTTGAATTGAATTGACTTGTGATACATGGAAGGAATCGGGACGTTTGTCGGGACCATGACCGCCATGATTCGGTTGATTTAGTTCTTACGAAGTTGTGACTTATATATTACATTATTTAAGTGAGCTCAAATTATGTTAATATGTTTTATATTTGTCATATATATGAATCAAGTGGGAAAAATATTAGAAATTTAATTTCTAATGTTGATTCATATAATTTTAGTATACTTGTTATATATGAATCAAGTGGGAGAATGTTAGAAATTTAATTTCTAATTGATTTATATAATTGAAGTAATTAATAATTGCTATTGTTGTACACAAGGTGATGATTAGTGTAGTATTGAAGATGCAATTATTGGGTGCAAATCCCCCCATGCCAATTCGTTAAAATTTAAGTGTTGATGGGTGTTTTTGTATAATGGTAAAAGTTAAAGGGGTATTTTGGTAATAGAACAAAATATGACATTAAGTTATAAAATGACATATTTTGTTCATTAGAAGATATACATACACACAAGGGTTTTCCCTTTCCTCTCTCTTCCTAGAAAACACAAGAACTCTCTCATTTAAGGGTTAAAGATCGAATCTTTAACAAGTCATTATATCATCAAATGGCGAATTGAAGTATTACGGATTTGGCATAGGAAAACAGTTGGGGATTGATCAAAGAATAACATAGAAGGCTATAGAATCTTCAAGTTAATGATTCTCTATCCTTTATTATTTGTTTATGTCATAGGATATGATTTGGTTAATTTAATTATCCTATTAGGATCTTTGTTTGTTAATCGCTTCCGCATTTAAGTTAATTGAATTATGATTAACAATCTTGTCTTTCCTCCCACTCAAATTCTTCTAGCTGCAACATTTTATTTTTCTTTTTTTATTTTATTAAAACTAAGACATTAGTTTGTAAATACTTTTCTTTCTTTCATTCTTATATAATAAAAATTAAACGCACACTAAACAAGTGTCTTGGTTATGTTTTATTAAGATAAAAAGGTAATGATAATTTCTCAAATAAATAAGAGTTTAATAATAAAAAAGGAATAACATTAATTTTAATAAATTACTTAATAGACACGTGATATATTTTATAATATCTTAAATTATGTTTTATAGGATACCACAAATACTATAAAATTACTGTCTTTTAAAAACTAGTCATAGTTCATGGTAATTCACGAGAAAATTTTCAATTAAAAAAAAAAATATTTCTTTTGTCTCTATCAAATAAAATTGGAAAATTTGGTCCCTTAATTTATATAATTTTTGTAATTTTATCCATATTTTATTTTTTTGTACTATTCTATCTCTTAAATTAATAATTTGGTAAATTTCGTCTCTAAATGATTTGGTAAATTTAATCTCTTAACTTATATAATTTGATAAATTTCATCTTTTAACGTATATAATTTGGTAAATTTCATCTTTTAACTTATATAATTTGGTAAATTTCATCCTTTAACTTATATAATTTGGTAAATTTCATCATTTAACTTAATAATTTAGTAATTTCATCCATTAACTTAATAATTTGATAAATTTCATCTTTAATAATACATTTATGAAATATAAATTTACAAATGCATGATATAATATCTTTGATAATATACAATTTTTTTTATTAAATGTAAATTTACAATAGTAAATTAAAAGATTTTTATTAAAATTTACATTTTTACCCCTTTATTTTTTTAGTATTATTATTTTAATTTTAAGTTAAGGGATAAAATTTATCAAATTATAAAGTTAAGGGATAAAATTTACCAAATTATAAAGTTAAGGGATAAAATTTACCAAATTATAAAATTAAGGGATGAAATTTACCAAATTATTAAGTTAAGGGATGAAATTTACCAAATTATGAAGTTAAGGGATAAAATTTACCAAATTATTAAGTTCAAGAATGAAATAATACAAAAAAATAAGATAAGGATGAAATTACAAAAAATATATAAATTAAGGGACCAAATTTATTAATTTGCAAATAAAATAAAGATGGATTTTTTTTTTTTTTTTTTTTTGAACAAGACGATTCATAGAACACAAACAACACAGAAACCATAAAAGAGTTAAGGACCCACCAAGTTCTCTAAACCTTCAACTTGCACTGATGTCGTAAAAGAGACATACAGGTGTCAATCAATAGTGAAACAACCTGCTACTGTTGAGAATTAATTAGCATAACACAGGTAATTTTCATCCCTTACACAAATAATATTCGAGTAGTTTGATGAGGTTTTTTTTTTCTTATGATAAGGATGGACGGAAAATCTGAAAACAACAGCACAACAACCCCACTCCTCTTTCTTCCATGGCGGAAGAGTGTCCGATTCCTTGCTGAAAATAAATAATAATATGGTGGAAGTTGGCGTGTGTGTGCAAGATTCAATACAGTGAAGTCTTTGCGATAATGAGAAAACACATAGTGAATATAATAAAAGGTTGAAGGTTTGACAATTATTTGTTGTGACTTGTGGCGTCGTTTTAAAAGTTAAAATGATGTCTTCCTGAAGTGCTATTCGGACTAAATGTAGATATATTAGTTAGAATCGTGATAAATATGAATACAAGAAAAAATCCAAGAGAGAGAGAGCAACACGAAACGTGGGCAGATTTCATTTCATTACGCCAACCCAACCTTTCCTCCTCCATGGTTACGTCTGGAAAGGGGGGGCCCCCTCTTCCTTCAATCGCATCACTCCTACAATTATACCAAATAATTAGTTTGTCATAATCTCAATCTCAATCTAAATAATTAATAAAAAAAATCTTCAAATTATTATTAATAATAATAAAGATAATATTTATCTTATAAAAAAAATGACTCCGAAAGTAATTCTAAGTATTTTTTCTTTAAAAAACTATTAAAATTTAAAATTACTTTTAAAAAAAAAATAATTATAAAATATTAATAGATATTACTTTAATTTATAAAGTGACAATATTTTAAAAAAAAAAAGATTAAAGGAGTGATATATTTTATAAGTTGATTATCTATCGTCAATAATAGTGATTAATCTATTTTGCAACGAATATTTTTATATTGAAATAAGAAAATGTATTTTATTCTCATAGACGATATTCAAACTTTCAATCTTATGGTAGTGAGCAGTTGTAACACAACACGCACAATTTATTAGTTCTTGATATGTTTTCTTTTAGGAAAATTCTCTATTTCAGTCCTTTAACTATTTATCTATTTTTAGATTAGTTATAAATGTTTAATTTCAAACAAATTAATTATTTATCTATATTTTATTTCTCTAAATTGATCATTCCGATCAAAATTAATGAGTATCTAATTATTTTTTTTCTTCTCGATCAATACATCTATTAAAGTTAAAGGATCTTTTGTTCATTTCCATCCCGATATAATTATTATGAATAAAAATACTTATTTTGTTAAATTTTGAATTCAAAATATTAGAAAATGACGTGAAAATAATTATGTCTTGTAACGGAATGATATAAAATGATGAAAGGACTCTTCTGATGTATCCATCACATATAAAAAAAGTGACTAAAATGTTAATAGTTAAAAATTAACTTATTTTTAAATTAAAATTTTGGAACTAATTCTAAAATAATATAAATATTATTATGAAATTATAGTAAAAGAAAGAGATGTATAGAGAATAGAGATAATAGAGAGAATATTATTATATATATCTCATTCAAAACGATTCTTGATATGTTTATGAAGGGGAGTAAGCCCTCTATTTATAGAGATGAAAGGGGGGAGAGGATAAGTATCTAAGTGATACTTAACCCCTAAGATATAAACATTATAGGTGATATATATCATCTCTATTTAATATACAACAAAATACAATGAACTTAATCATCTTCATTCAATGTTCATTTAAATTCAATGAAACTTATCACCTATAGTCAATGTAATAAATCTTCAGCATTCATAATACTTTATTTGATAGACGTCTATTAATTCGATGAATCTTCGAAATTCATAACAAATCAATTAAAAGACTAAATTAGAATTTTTTTTAATAAATGTTAAAGAAAATATTACGTGGATTGAATAGGGAAGAGAGAGAAAGAAAAGCCCGCTTGGATGAGCAATAGCCCATAAGAAAAAGATAAAATAAAATAATAATAATAAAAAATCATATTTTCTCTCAAAAAAAAAAAAAACGGCAACCTAATGACCACGTGGACGCAATGGAAGGAAGCTTGGCCACCCTTCTTTTCCTATTATTAATGTGTTTTTTTATTTTATTTTTTTGGCAAATTAGTAAATTTGGTCTCTTAATTTATATAATTTTTGTGATTTTATCCTATTTTATTATTTTGTATTATTTCATCCTTTAACTTAATAATTTGATAAATTTCATCCTTAACTTAATAATTTGATAAATTTCATCCCTTAACTTAATAATTTGATAAATTTCATCCATTAACTTAATAATTTGGTAAATTTCATCCCTTAACTTAATAATTTGGTAAATTTCATCTCTTAACTTAATAATTTGGTAATTTTATCCATTAACATAAGATTAAAATAATAATACTAAAAAATAAAAGGGTAAAAATATAAATTTTAATACAAAATCTTTTAATTTATACTATTGTAAATTTACACTTAATAAAAAATATTGTATATTATCAAAGATATTATATCATAAATTTGTAAATTTATATTTCATAAATGTATTATTAATGATGATATCCCAAAAATTATATAAGTTAAGGATGAAATTTACCAAATTATTAAGTTAAGGGATGAAATAGTACAAAAAAATAAAATATGGATGAAATCACAAAAATTATATAAATTAAGGGACCAAATTTGCCATTTTTTTATTTTTATTTTTTGTAAGTTCTTTTTTTTTTTTTTGGTAAATGGAGTATTTTGTAAGTTCTTATTATTAATTAATGTGTTAATTAGTTTTAAATATATTTATTAATTTATTAGATTAATAAAAATATTTATTTTTCATAAGGTTAATTATTATTTTAATTCATAAATTTTATTATTTACTTATTTAATTATTATATTCATGGCACATCCAATCAAAAATCCATCAACCAGTTCTGTCTCACTTGAACATCAAGCAAAGGTTTGGAAAGGAGAAAAATAGATAAGACAACCGGAGGAAATAGAAGATAATAGATAAATAAAAAAATAATAAAAAATAGATAAATAAAATATAAAATATAAATATATCATATTAAAACGAGTTTCTTTCCCGAAATGACCCTCTTTTTGAAATCAATCACGTGTTTGCCCTTGTTTTTAAAACTATTTCTCAATTGGGCCTTGTCTCATTCTCAGTCATTGTGGGTCCCCCCTCACAAATTTTTTTTTCTCTCTCATCCCTCTCTCCTCATTTTCTCTTTCTTTCCTTCTCTCTCCTCCTCTTTTCCGTCGTGTCGTTCACGCTCTTTTTTTTTTTTTTTTCTTTTTTCCTCTTATTTCCAGTTGTAAATATATATATATATATTAATTACATGACTCATTCTAGGAATGAGTCATAGTTCGAAATTTCAGATCCCCTTTTAAACTCAAATGAACTTCAATTTCTCCCCTTTTGAAGGCTTTGGTCGAGTTCGTTTATAGCGAGAGAAGAAAATTGTCAGTCGAGTCATAAAATTTTCTATTGTTAAAAATTTTTATTTGGGCAAAGAAGAATGCTATGACTCATTCTTTGTACAAGTCATAGAATTCTCTACGGTCAAAAATTTCATTTTGGACCAGAGAAGAATGCTATAACTCATTCTCGTACGACTCATAAAATTCTTTATAGTCAAAAATATTAATTTGGGCAAAAAAGAATGCTATGACTTATTCTCTGTATGAGTTATAGAATTCTCTACAGTCCAAAAATATTAATTTGGGCCGGAGAAGAATGTCATATCATCCGAGGGTATTCATGCAACCCTTTGATAAGAACAGATGAGTAAAAGAAAGAGAAAATATAGTCCTCTTTTAATTCAAAAGACAATTTCCCACATCTATTTTTTTTTTTTTTTTCAAAGTTCACATCATTCTTTGTTGAAGAAAGGAAAAGTAAAAAAAAACAATTAGTTTTTTCAATTAAAAGATTGAATTTTTGTATTTATTAAAGTGTGTAAATCTTGTAACATAACTTTTAGATTTATTTAAATATATATATATGAGCTTATGTGTATGTAATATAAGGATCCAATTAAAATGATTTAATAGATATCAATAAAAAGAACAAGTACAACCACATATATATTCTTAATCTTTAATCTTTAACATGTAATGGGTTGATTATGATACTATATTCTATATTCCATTATTAAAAAAGAAATTGAGGCAAATGAAAGTTAAACGAGATTGAATCAAGTACATTTTATTTATAGTATTCCAACGGTGAGCAGAATTACTATTATATAATATATAGCAGAATTACGTAGGCAGTTTCTTTTCTTTCTTTTTTTAAATATAAATTTCCTCTCTCTTTTCCCTCTTTTCTTTTATTTTGGGAAAATAATAATAATAATAATTCATCTTTCATCCTTTTCTGGCACCGGAATCGTAGAACATTCCAAGATGTAAAGCAGTTTCAATTTCCCTTGGATATAAATCAAAAAATCCCAACCATGTCGAGAAGAGTAATAATTACAACATTTTCCAGTACAAAATAATTACAAAGACGAAGAGATCTCCGATGATCGTCATCGTCAACATCATATGCAATCATTAAGGAAAAAGAAAAGAAAAGAAAAAGGTATCATATTTTTTTTTATATATATATATATATATGTATGCATACAACATGGTAGAGGGTTGTTGGTTGTCGAGTTAATCGGAAAAATCATCGGCAGGAAGAAAGTGGGCAACCACCCTCAGAGAACTCCCGTGCACTCTCTTCCGCCTCATTCCTCTTTTCGTTTATTTTCTCAAAAAAAAAAAAAAAGATTTTTATCCATATATATGCAACAATATATGTTTAGTCGGTGGAGCGTCGGCGCAGATCTATGGACGGACGGACGGTCGGTGCAGCGTCGGCGTAGATCTGGAGACGGACGATCGGTGCAACGTCGGAAGAGGGAAGAGGGAAGAGGGACTCAGAAGAGGGATCGGCGCAGATTTGGAGACTCTTGCTGCTTTCTTCGTTTTGAATTTTGCTTCTGAAACAAAATGAATAGGGAATAATAGAAAAGGAAGATAGGGAGGGGAAAAAGGAAATTAGAGAAGAAGAGAGGAAAAAGAAAAAAAAATAAAAAAAAATAAATAAAAGGAAACGGCGTGAACTTAGACGGAAAGAGAATGAGATGAAAGAGAAAATGATGAGAGGAAAAAAAAAATTGATAGGGAGACCCAGAATGAGTAAAGCCAAATTAGAAAATAGTTTTAAAAATAAGGTTAAATACGGGGTGATTTTAAAAAGTATGGTCATTTTGGGAAATAACCCTATTAAAACACTTAATAAATAATAAACGATAAATAAAATATATAAGATAATATTATAATTTTTTCTTTTTGATATTCAAAAAAAAAGTAAGCATGGTGAATTACATGATATTAGCATGTTAAATTGTGGTATTATAGGTACTAAATCAATTATTATCTTTCTTGGTTGAACAATAACATAAATATTTTAAATTTTTTGACATTTTTCTTTGTCCACTTATACCTTCTTTAAAAAAAAAAAAAAAAAATTATTGTTTTTATTTTATCTTTTGATTATTCCACTTTGGGTGGTAAAATAAAAATACTATCGCTTCTAGTGGTAAGGCACAAATATATAAACATACTAACATAAATATACATTATTATATTATATTAATATATTACATAATAATAAAAGAATATATATATATATATATATACTAGATATATATTTTATTCAAAGGTACGGGTGTATATATTATAATTATTTTTTAAATTTATCGTAATTTTTCTCTTTTTTTAGCCACTATTATTACGTGTTTGGTTTATCAGTCAAAAATATTGTAATGTTTAATAAAAGATATTATTTGAAGATATATAAGTATTTAACACTCGTATTTATATAAAAGAAAAGAATAAATATATAAAAAAATTAGTTTATAATAAAAATTTAAAAAATTTCATGTATTTATAAGATTTATATAAATATATTAATTAATTTTAAAATTAGTTTATATCTAAATAGTTAATTTTATTGATATTGAACTATATATTATTATAAAACAATACACATCGAAATAAAAAGAATAAAGTGAAAAGAAAATAAATAAATTAAAATAAAAAATTAGAGTATAAATAACTATAATAATACAAATTGAGATATAAGTGAAAAAAAATAAAAAAATAAGGAAAGAAAATTAAAAGTCGTGAAGATAAATTCTTTAAAAGATTAAAAAAGAATCTAAGCGTTCTAACTTAATTTTAATATTCTCAAAATTTTTAACTTATATATATGTAGACACCGAAAATTTAATTATATATTTAAATAAATATTGAAGATATTGAAAGATTTTGCTCTTTGGATGAGTGACACATGGCAAACAAATAGTCATTGATTGTCACTCTCTTCATCTATAAATAGAGACGAAGAGAAGCATTCAATAGGTGGAAATAAAAAGTGGAAATCGGAGGTAAAATCAGTGGTGGCAGAGAAGAAAGGAAACTCCGACGATTCCCTTCGGGAATCGTCCATAGTTCCTGGCGCATCCTCCCTTCGAGATCAAGCCCGAAGGCTCTCGAGAAGTCAAAATCAAATCAAATAACGATGGATCGAGATCAAGCCCAAAGGCCCTCGAAGTTCAAATCCATTCCGAGATCCACCCAAAACGCCCCTCGGAATAAATCAAAATCCATTGGATCGAGAGAAGCCCAAAATGCCCTCGGATCCACGACGAAAAGAATCGGCGGAGAAATACAAAGATTCGAGCCCAACATCAAAATATATATTATCTTGTGACATTTATATATTTGATTATTTATTTTGCAGATAATAATAATCAAGAAAAGGAAAAATTTATTGTTCACAAATTTGGCACGCCCAGTGGGACTATCTCTACCGTTCATCTCTTTCCGTCAATACCATCGAAATGGAGTCCAAGAATGATGTTAGCAAAGCTGATTCAAACGACATTGTTGCAGAGGTAAGTGTTGGTGTTTTGACGTCTGCGACCTATGTCGATCCTACCACGCAAAGCAAAGGAAAGGTAATTGTTGATTTGCAGAAGAGACCAATTGGCGATGCATTCCACAAATTCACCAACCCTTGTTTTGATGTTGCTACAACGAAGAACCAACCACGAGGCGCCGTAGGTGGAATGGTTCAAAGGACACTTGCAATGCTTTGGAAAACAAGGTTGATGCAAACAAACCGGAATCAAGAAATGAAGATTTCTTTGCGGATTCTTCGGGTAATGTCCAACAAGATCAAAAGAATACTAATGATGGCCTTGAAGATTCCGCCGCAAATACCTCTGTCATGCCCGATATGATGTCAAACTCGTCAACCATAGAAGAACAATTGGCAAACTTGACAAAGTTGGTGGCGGACCTCACATCACAATTGGCGAAGCAAGATCGCATCATTGCGCAATTGGTGAGCAGCAATGTTAAGTCTACTCCGACAATGCAAAGGTACGTTGAGACTGCACGAAACGATGTTAACTCAAAGCGAAAAGAAGAACCAAATGATTTTGGGGCGGTCAATATGCTTGAAAAAACAATCTCAAGTGGTTGATGGATCCAAAACAAATGAAGAAGAACGAACAATTCATGTTTCTGCTGATGGACTCATTCCAACAAATGAATTAAGGAATTTCATTACAGGTATGATAACCGATAAATATGCAGGAAAATCAAAATCATCATTTGCGTATTCAAAGCCATATTCAAGGAGGATTGCTGGTTTGAAGATGCCTGAAGGATATCTTCCTCCAAAATTGCAACAGTTTGATGGAAGAGGCAATCCCAAGCAACATGTTGCTCATTTTGTTGAAACATGCAGCAATGCAGGGACGGAAGGTGATCTCTTGGTCAAACAGTTCGTCAGATCTCTCAAAGGAAACCGATTTGGACCCGGTACAACGACTTGGCTCCTGGATCGATCGACAATTGGAATCAACTTGAAACAGAATTCCTAAACCGCTTCTACAGACCCGAAGAACTGTAAGTATGTTGAAGTTAAGTCACACCAAACAATGGAAAGACTAGTCTTTCGTCGACTACATCAATCGATGGAGGAGTCCGAACCTGAATTGTAGAGATCAATTGTGTCAAAAATATGCAATCGAGATGTGCATCCAAGGAATGCAATGGAACCTTCAATACATTTTGAAAGGAATTCAACCAAAAACATTTGAAGAATTAGCTACACGCGGACGAGATATGAAGCTAAGTATTATCTCCAATCAAAAGTTTGAAATTCATGTTGAACAATAGCAACATCAAAATAGGGGCAACGTTTCCTCGGAATCCGAAGATGAAGAGTCAACTTCAAATGTTGACGATGCTTGAAAAATCATCAAAATCCTCCTTGACGTACGAGGTTAAACCGCAAGTTACTCATTGATAAGAGTATAAACTATCTACATAATGATGATGTGAAGGCTCCTTAGCATGAGTATAAACTGTTCATATGTTGATACAAAAATCCTCCTTGACGTACGAGGTTAAACCGCAAGTTACTCCTTGACAAGAGTATAAATTGTCTACATGTTCGAACAAAGCTCCTTGATACGAGCGTAAACTGTCTACAAATTTGAAAAAATCTGATAACTCTACTTTTTGTAGAGTTATTGTTAAACTTTTGAGCTTGATTTATGTTAAGAAGGAGTGATATGTCTTGTATTTTCGGTATTTTGTGCTTATTTCTATTGATTATTGTGTGATTGTTTTATTTAG
>JAHSUH010002348.1:0-12526 GCA_025388415.1 Cynanchum wilfordii
TAATTCACATAAAATAAAACAAAAAAAACCAGCAGTAGTAAACAAGTTATCGGATTCTGATATATAAATGAGTTTTATAAACCAGAATCAAATCCGAAAAAAACAAAAAATAATGAACTCAACAAAACAGTTTAAGGAAACAATAAAAAATTCAGATTTTAAAAAACATTTTCCAAGGAGTTGACAAATTTCCAAAAATTCAGATTTAAAGAAAAATAGTTTCCGTGGAGTTGACAAATTTCCAAATTTCAGATTTAAAAGAAAAACAGCTTCCGTGGATTTTGACAAATTTCCAGATTTAAAAAAAAAAAAACTCGGTTTAATAAAACTTTAAACAAGAACAAATACTACCAGATCCGAAAGAAGAACAAGAAATATAACCAAGCTTTGATACCACTGTTGGGTTTTACCCAGATCCGATTCTATAGATTTAGACTTAAAGAAAATACAGCAAGAAAAGTAAGAACACCGAGAATTACCGTGGTTCCCAGTATACACCGAAACAGTGTATACTAGTACATCCACGTTGAGCCTCAAGCACAGAGAGCTCTCACCGCACTATCGAACAAGATACAAATTACAGATCGGAGATTCAAGATCTCAAGAAATACGAACACAAAATTGCTACCGACTAAAAACGACTCACAAACAGAGAATCGAAAAACAGTACCATGCAAGGTACAAAAACAGATCAGAATAACACTATACAAACATAAATATACGGATGAAAAGAAACTCGACTATCACCGAATATTTCAATATAGTAAACAGGGATGAACCCTAATTTCTGATCTAACCTATCCCACTTCCAAGAAGAGAGAAAAAATATCTCGTCGGCAGCCACCAGAGGAAACTCTAATTTTTGTGTTAACCCTAATTTCCTCAACATGTAGTATATATAAGAGAGACAAGAATAGGGTTTGCAGGGCAGCCGTAGGATTGGATCAGTGAAAGGCTCGGATTGAATCTGGTTGAGGGGTCAAAACGACGTCGTTTCACTAAAGGACACGGTTGCACTGATGTGCCTTCCTGTATCGTTTTGGACAAATAGCTGTCGTTTTGATTCACTCCAACAATAATGTGTATATATATATATATATATATATATATATATATATATATATATATGTGTGTATATTTTATTTTTAATCTCAAAATTTGTTGTTTCATACATTAGTAAAAAGTCATGAATTTAACTTATATTAGAAGCAAAAACAACATCAAAGTTAATATATATAGTGCACTTTTTTTTTTTATTTAAAATATATTAATTTGGTATAAAATGGTGTTATTTTTCCTTACATATATAAAATTCTTAGTTGCATACAAACAAACACGATTCAATAATAAAAATTATTATGCTTAAATATAAATATAATATATATCATGCATTCCAAATCATATGCAAAGGAAAACGAAAAACATATATTCAATGCAAGGAGAAAAGTCATGTTAGTTAAAGATAAAAGTTTACGTGCATGATTTGAATGAAATAAAGGTTATATTTTATGTGTATATATATTTTCCATGCCCATGTACAATGTCATAGGAGTTACTAATTTTCAGAGGTTTTACCCTTCCAATAACTTACGTTTTCTACCATATTCTTATCCGAACAAAATACTAAAATATATAAACCAATCATGCAATAAAGAAATCACTATGTCTAAACATAAATCCAATTGCATTTCTACAAATTAAAGAATCTTTTTACTAAAATAATTTAAGGCCCCCAAAATCCTCTCTACACGGCTTTGGCAGATCATGTGGGAGAAAAAACCAAAAATCTTGAAGTTTTCTTTTTATATATATATAAGTTGGCTTGTCGGTGCAAAATGCAATTGGACAAAAATATTCTGCAATTTGTCTCCTCGGCACGGTGTTTAATTCTTGGAAGAAACAAAATGCAACAATTTCAGATCAGATCAAAATGCAATTGGTACGTTTGTCCAAGTGATTTTTCTTCTATTTTAGAGAATTTTTCATGTTAAAGTTTTACGTTATTATTTTCTCAGATTTTATATTTCTTATCTGGGAAGAAATTTGGGTGACTAAATTCCTAATAATTGGTATCAGAGCTATAGATTAATTATTTGGGCGTTTCCATAGTAGCGTAAACAATCAATCAACTATTAAAATAAACAAAACTCTAGGAGAATAATTAAGTTATGGATTCTTTTGCATAGAATGGAAACACGTGGTTTCAGATGGACAAGTAAAAAATCTTGTAGATTTCTTGTTGGAGAAGAATGAATGGAGACAAATTGTGCGCAAAACGAAAATAAATGTGGGCCGTCGGAGGAAATGAAATTGGAGCTTCAGATTTTTTTTTTTTTTTTTTTTTTTAATCATCCGATATCCGAATCTACACGGGCTGACTAATCTGGATTCGGCTTGGGGTGCGCTCGCAGAGTCCAACTCTTACTCAAGGGTGATGGCCTGACCCAAAGCTTTTTAACGTGACGCTAACCACCTCGGGAGGATTCGAACCCTCGACCATCCGCCGCCCGGAAGAGAAGCTTTAGGAGTTCACTTACCAACCCCCCTGTTCTTTACTATACTTAGATAGAAAAATTACCACTATTTGGGCCGAGGCCCACTCCTTTTTATTTTGTACTTATATATATATATATATTTTATTTTTTTTATCGAGGTATGAGATGTTTTAGATAAGTTATAAATTATTTTGCGGATAATTTTAAAGTCAATTAATCATATCAATTACTTATGATGCTATCCTTAAAAAATATCTGTTTTTTTTTTCTTCAGTTTTTGTGATGGTGATTACAAAAATGATTATCACCTTTCTTTTTTTTCTTCTAGACATCATTTATGTCTTCTTCCTTAGAATTTTTTTTTTTTTTTTTTTTTTTTGGTTCTAATAATGAATATATGATAGATAGACAATGAAACATTAATGTCCCATCTTTGTCAAGGATGAAAGTTACAATCATATAAATACTTTGCACTTGTATTTCATCTCCATGTGATACTAAAATTGTGAGAAAGAAAACTAAGCTTACAAATCAGTGATTTATAAACTTTGTGTTTAGTATCAACATTTTTACACTCACTGATAATATAACAACACTCATAATTAGAGCTGTAAACGAAGTCGAAACTTAACATCGTGAAATTTGAGCTCGTTCGATTAAGTGTTCGTACCTTTGTTCGAGTTCGTTCGTTCATTTAATAATTCGAGCCAAAAATTTTGTTCGAGTTCGTTTGATTATTTGTTTATAAAGCTCGAGTTAAGTGAACTATGACACTTTTTTTTTTTATCTTTTTTTATTTAAATAATATATATAAAAATTATAATAAAAAAATTAATAGTATGTTCGTGAATGCTCGATTATGTTCGCGAATAGTGTTCGAGTAAGCTCTAAAATTAATCGAACCTAAAAATTTGTTCGAGTTTGGTTCGATTAATAAACGAACGAGCTCGAACGAGCTTTGTTCGTGAACAACTCTACTCATAATTAGTATAAATAATCAAAAATAGTATTATTATATGCTAAGATAGTATATTATTAATTGGCTTAAAAAGTTCATGATGCAATTTACTTGGTGAAAACTTATTTTTAAAAAAAAAATTGAAAGTATGTGGTAGTAATTGAAATTGAGGGCCGAGAGTCTTGAAATCTTAGCTTACCACTAACCTCATGAGGGTTTGCAGGAGTGAATCCCTTGCGATATGGTCACTCAACATATATATATACATAAGTGTATTTTAGAGTTTTAATTTTTTGATTTAATGAAGAATTTGGAACTCCCTTGTAAAATTTGATCACTGTGAATTTTTCTCTCCTCTTGTTATTATTTTTTTTTTAATCATCTATGTAAAATCTGTGTGTTTATCTTATTTAGTTCTTTTAATTTGTGATTTTATGTCATTATTTTTATAGTTTCGTAACATTTATGAATATAAACTTTATAAAAATGACTTGTATAAGTGTTTAATATAAGATTTATGAAATTTAAAAAATAAAAAATAAAATCCTATGCTATATAATTCAATCAATAACAATTTCTAACCATATTGATTCCTTCCTCTATGCCAATACTTATTTGACTAAGATCCAATCTTGAGCTTCCAAAATTTTTATAATTATTTTCATTTTTTAATTTTACATCTCACTCCCCCTAAAATTATAATATTTTAATTCGACCCCCACAATATTCATTGTGATGATGATGGTGATCATCAACGATTTAGGATATGGCAACTCCTAACAATAATTACACCATTTCTTAAATTATATAATATATATTTTTTTTGCTGGGTTAAATTATAATATATATATAGTACGAATTTTAATGATTTGACACGTGTGAAGGTGATAGTGGGTACACGTGGAAACTCCCTCGGATACCCATTTTTGTAGCAGAACCATTTAGATCTTAAACTGACTGGGTTGTATTCCTTTTGCATAAATATACAATACACCAAAAAACCACTCCCCAACACTTTTCCCTATTCCTTTTTTTTTTTTAAAAAAAAATTTAATCTGTCTCAACCAAGCGCGCCTCAGGAGCGTATGGTCCACCCGGGAAAGGACAAAAGAATTATTATTTTATTTTATTTAAAATCATAATTATGTACTATTCTTCCCATAAAATTATTTAGGTTTAGCAAATTTAATTTTTTCTTTCTATCTTTTTTTTTTTTTATTTTAATAAGGTTTTATTTTGTTAAATTTTAAAATAGTACAAAATTATCATTTATTAATTTCTCTTTGCATTTTCCCTCACTTTTGTTTTCTTTTAAATGTTTAGTCCCCTTTCAAATTCATCATTTTATTTAAAAAGGAAGGAAAAAAAAAAATTTAAAGTTAAGGATTGAACAAATAATCAAAATCTAAATTAAGTTTAAAAATTAATTTTTTATGAAAAAATAATATATTGATATGAAATGAAAATTTTGCACATAAGAAGTAAAATATGATAAGAATGAAAGGGATAAAATAAAAAAAGGCAAAACTTTACATATCACTATTTATATTATACATATATTTTTTACTATTAAAGTTAAGATTAAAAAATTAGTAATAAATAAGGACGAATAATGAAAAATATAAAAATATTAATTTAAAAGGTTAATAAAAGTTTTTTTTAATTTAAATGAGATTATAAGTTTAAATTTATATTTATATATATATATATATATATATAATTGTTTAAAATTTAACATCAAAATTCTTATTGGAAAATAATTATCTAGCTCAAACAAAGATAGCTTATATATAAATATGTTTAGGCACAGCTCATAGTTCCTCTTGGGCTATAAGCAAATGACAATTTACTAATGTGCCCTTTTGGATTGCACTGAATAAATTTGCATGAGTAAATTACGCGCTTTGCAGCGCGTGGATTTTATAAAACTGATTTAACCTTAAACCACGAAAGAGCAAGGATGGAAGAAAACCTTATTTACAGAGCAAAAACGACATCGTTTGCCATGGAACCTCATTCCAATCATATTCATATATACTATACGGTATGTAATTGAGAAGGGTTGACCGTACAATTGTAGAAGTACGTATTCTCTCCTTCCTCCTCTCTTAAAGATACCACATTTTCACTTCAGTGCTTAGAGATTGCAAAAAACTACTCCTCCGAATCCCCCTCCCCCCACCACCCCCACGTTGACCGTAGCCCCATCGCCGTGAACCATCTCGGAAAGAAGTATTTGAATCTCACAGAGAAGAAGCTAGTGATGTATCGTGGAGGAGTGGTTTTAAGTTGAGTGAGTAATGGCTGAATCTGGGAGACAATGAAGATCACTGGTGGGAAAACTGAGCTTCCGGCGGTTTTATCTTCGAGGCTTCCGAATCCTTTGCCAGAGGTAGATCTTTTACAGAAGCCCGTTCAGTCAAAGAAGCCGCCTCGTCGGAGAAGTAAGGGTTCCGGGAATGGAGTGAGGTTGAGGAAGGATGCTAGTGGAAAAAGGAGTAGCAGGCCTGAAACTCCTTTACTTCGATGGAAGTTTGATGAAGGTGGAGATAGTAATGGAGTTAGTAAGGTGGAAGAGAATGAGACGCTGCCGCAAGAGGTTGGTCGGAGAAATAACCGGAAAGTGAAGACGTTTGTTTCCGCTAGGAAGCTTGGTGCTGGAATATGGAGAATGCAGTTGCCGGAAGTTCAAGCTGCCGGTGAAAGATTAGGGTTTCAGGTAATGTGTATTCTAAAGGGTTCTACTGAAGAGGGGTTTTCTTTCGCAAAAGCATTTAAAGGATGATGAGTTAAAATTATAACCGAACATGGTTAGATTAAGTGCTTTTTTGGATCAATAAATTTATGTAGGATATTATTGTTCTCTACTTGAATATCATCAAATCCGTGCCCTACATTCTTAGATAGTATAAGTTCATTGAATCTAGTATTTGACAAGGAGTTTTTGATGGATATTTGTTTATTAAAAAAATTGGGGCTTAATTTTTAATGCATCTGATTCACTGGTCCCCTGGTTTAAATTGAGGACAACCCTAGTATAGTGTATAGTATTTATCATCAAGCTTCAATTATCAGTCGGTCATTTAATTTTAAGATTACAATTCCATTAATTTTGTATCTTCTTTTGGCTGTTAAATGCAAGTTTTCTAAGAATGTTATTCATTAAATTTCTTGAATTTTCAAAACCTAGAACGTAAAGGAAAAAAAAACCATTGTGGTCAGTTGTGTCTTAGATCTTTAGTAGAGCCTTGGAGTTCAGTTTTACCAGTTGTTGGAAATTCGAAACTCAGCTGCTTGTTTGTTTTACCCTTGCAGTCTGGTAATAATCATGCTGGGGGCTACTTCCACGGTCATCATAGTTGTAAAAGCCATAATTCTGCTTCCAAGGATTTGGTGCAAAGTCCCGGTTCTGTTTCTGGCCCAAGAGATGGGCTTTTATCTAAGGTATGCCATTTATTTGATAATAATTTTGATCCTTTACATTATCAATGGCTGGTAAGAAGTAGGTGGATCTTGGTTCTGACAACTGTGAAATTTTAAGGCTGAGTTTTTAGGGACTGATGTAGATATGTGACGTGCAATGTAATTATGAACTTCCTGTCCAAATTTAAGTGCTAACAAAAATGCTGATCTATTACGATAGTCTTCTTTTTTTTTTTTTTATATAGTTTTTTATGTATAACTGCCTTATTTTCCACATGTTAACTTTTTGGAAGACTCAAAATTTGTTGAGTTTAGTCAGGGTTTATGTTTGCCATTTCATTTTCCAACATGCCCCAGTATGAACTCCTCTGGTGTTTTATGCGCTTGAAAAACTTTTGTAGATTGAGCCTTCATTCCTACTTTCCAATCTGGCAATGGAGGGTGCAACAAAATGGGATCCAGTTGGGTGGAAAACAACCGATGAAATGAAGCCAAATTATGGGCAGAGAAAGCTCCTCAATCAGGAAGCCAGATCTGCGTCAGTAATATCTGCACTTGAGGCAGAACTTGAGCAGGCTCGTTCACAAATTCAGGAACTTGAAACTGAACGACGAACTTCAAAAAAGAAACTCGAGCACTTTCTGAAGAAACTTGGTGAGGAAAGAGCAGCATGGAGGAGCAGAGAACATGAGAAAGTTCGTGCAATTATTGATGACATAAAATCTGACTTGAGTAGGGAGAGGAAAACTCGGCAAAGGCTGGAAATTCTTAATTCCAAGCTGGTTAATGAGTTGGCTGAGGCAAAGTTGTCAGCAAAGTGCTTTCTGCAAGATTATGACAAAGAGCGGAAGGCTAGGGAATTGATAGAGGAAGTATGCGATGAACTTGCTAAGGAAATTGCAGAAGACAAAGCTGAAGTTGAAGCATTGAAAAGGGAGTCTATGAATCTTAGGGATGAAGTGGATGAAGAGAGGAAGATGTTGCAGATGGCAGAGGTCTGGCGTGAGGAAAGGGTTCAGATGAAGCTTGTTGATGCAAAAGTGGCACTTGAAGAGAGGTACAGTCAGATGAATAGGCTAATAACTGATCTGGAATCCTTTTTGGGCTCAATAGGGGAAAGCCGAGATTCTGAGGATTTTAGAATGGCAGGGATCCTTCATCAAGCTGCAACAACATCTGTGAATATTCAGGATATTAGAGAATTCACTTATGAGCCCCCAAATCCAGATGATATATTCTCTGTGTTTGAGGATGTCAATTTTGGAGATGCAAATGAGAGACAGATAGAACCATGCGTTCCTTACAGCCCTGCAAGCCATGCCTCCAAAATGCACAGAGTCAGTCCTGAAGCTGCAATGTTCAACAAAGAGATTATTCAAAGGCATTCAGATCCATACATCGATCGAAGTGGCACTTTAGATGAAGAGGGAAGCGAGTGGGAAACTGTAAGTCATCCTGATGATCAGGGTTCGATTTATTCACACGATGGAAGTGATCTATCTATCAATAAAAATCACCGTGACAGTAATGTGTCAAGAGGATGGGAAGGAAATGGAGATGATGGGACCCCCTATTACAGAGATCAGTGAAGTCTGCTCTGTACCTTCTAGGCAACTCAAGAAGGTAACTTCCATCTCTAGGCTCTGGAGATCATCCTGCCCCGGAAATGGGGACAATTACAAGATCATATCTTTGGAGGGAATCAATGGAAGGCTTTCAAATGGTAAACTATCCTCCAATGGTGGGGCTTTACTTTCGCCAGATCGAGGTTCAGGTAAAGATGGTTTAAGTCCTCCAGATTTGGCTGGACAGTGGAGCTCACCCGAATCAGGAAATCCACACATCACAAAAGGTATGAAAGGCTGCATTGAATGGCCAAGGAGCGCTCAAAAAAACAGTCTGAAAGCAAAACTTTTGGAAGCCAGGATGGAAAGTCAAAAAATCCAGTTGCGTCAAGTTTTAAAGCAGAAGATATAGCGATAGTAACTCTACAAAACTTTCTCCAATATGCTGCCCGGAGTTATATGTAAAGTTTTCTTTCAGCCATATGATCCTCTTTTACCTTTTTGCTGACTGAAACTACTCGAGGAGACTCTCAAGAACCTGTGAATACATATGGAAAAAGATTCCTTGAGGCATCATGAGTTTGCTCCATTTCATTGCTTAAAACATGGATTTGCAAGTACATTGATTCATCACTTGGGCAAGGAGTTTTTATTTAGAATGTAATGCTGTATTTGTACCATTCATATTGTAGCTAGCTCAATCTAGGGGAGGAACTAGCTGATCAAAAAGACGGAAAAAAGGAAAAGGGGCAAAAAAAAATGTTGAGAAGTTCAATGTTGTACTATTTGTCTTGTAATATTATTGAGCAGCGGTCTCTATTTAGACAATAGGACAATCATAATTTATATTCTGCTTGTTTCTACCCTTTTTCTACTTAGCATTTTGCACCCTATTTTAAGGAGTGTAAGAAAATTTTGTTGGCTATTACCATGTGTTGGCTTTGCATTTTAGTATGGGAAAAAAAGGAGCTCACCACAGGAATCAACACAAAAAACAATATTGTTCAAATGCATTTCTTAGAAAAAAGGTACAGAAGGTGTAAGTAACTCTTAGTCTCAACTAAGGTTTTTGAGTTTTGAGTTTGAATTAGGTTAAAAACGATTTTGTATTGTATATTTTTAACTGTGTTTTTTTTTCCCTAATAATTGATGAGAAAATTTTTAAAGCACAAATAAATAATTTGAGTTAGAGTTTAAAATCTGGGACTTGAATGAGATTAGTATGGACTATAAAAAAAATAATATTATCAAATTCTTGCAATTAAATAATTTATTATCTCAACAAATAACAAATAGGAAGAAATGGGAAAGAAAAAAGGAAAAAGATGAAGGAAATGGGAAATAAAAAATATATATGGAAAAGTGAAAACGGATGTGAACTTTTTTAAAAAAAAAATTAATGAAAATGAAAATTTAAATATAATTCGATTTTGTGAGATATTTGAACAGCAGGACAGGACAGGACAGGACCGGACCACCCACCAGTAAAAAAAATATTTGCTAAGAATATCTACCTTTCTTTTATCAGAGGAGAGCTAACGCATAATAGAACTTTATAAATTGTGCCTTTTCCGTGTGTTCCCTCAAAATTCTTATTTTTCTGTTTTGAATACCAGATAGCTTCTGCTTAAAGCAATTCTTGGTGAGTAGATCCGTGCAAATTTCCTCTTTGTTCATCTGGGCTGTTTTTCCTTGTTATTTATATTCTCTCTGTGTGACTGTGTCTTGGTTTGAAATTTTTCTTGGAGTTCTCTTTTCCTCGAGAAGGTTGGTGAACTTTTTGTCATTTATTGAGTTCTGGAAAGTAGTTTTTACAATTTAATGTGGGTTTTCTTTAACCAAAAATCTTTCTAAGTCTTTTATGGTGCTGAATTCTTCAGCAGTGTTAGTTCATGAAACAGATTTATTCTACCTTTTCTTCTTTTACCTGGGGCTGGGGAAATTGAGGTTGTAGGCGTTTAACTTCTTGTTATTTTAATAATCTGTATTGAATCTTACTCATGCGGTAGATTTAAATTTCTTTAGAATTTTTCTACGGTAATTTTGATTTTTTTTTTTTTTTCCTGTTGGCTTTCAGAATTAATTACTTTTGTTTGGAAAAATGGAGGGCATTGTGGTTCGGAGGGTTATTCCTTCAGACAATAGTTGTTTATTCAATGCCGTTGGGTAAATTTTCTTTTCCCAATCCTTTATATTCGCACACACTCATAA
This sequence comes from Cynanchum wilfordii, assembly GCA_025388415.1. Classification (NCBI taxonomy): domain Eukaryota; kingdom Viridiplantae; phylum Streptophyta; class Magnoliopsida; order Gentianales; family Apocynaceae; genus Cynanchum; species Cynanchum wilfordii. The sequence goes on from JAHSUH010002348.1 coordinate 10,653, forward strand.
CTTTTTTGTTGTTATATATAATCGTGTGTGTATATATATAATTGTAGTGATAAAGAAAAACTGTTTTGCTGTGCTACCTCATTGCCAGGTATGTTATGGAGCATGATAAAATGAAAGCACCGGAGCTCAGACAGGTAAATACATTTAATGTTCCACTTGTGCTATTATTATGGTAGGGATTTTTTTGTTATCTTAGGCATTCGTAGTGTGGAAGATAGTTGGATGAAAGTTTGTTTAAAAGAGGCTAGCTATTGATATCTTACATTTTATTGATTTAGAGCACTGATCAAGAATTTGTTTTGAATTCATGTAATCTGTGCAATAGTGATGTTTATAATGTTAACCATTAATAATGATAGTCTACTTTTAGTGTGACATGTTGAACAATCCTACATCTAGATATGATGTTCTGTTTGCTTTAGAATGTAGTGCATACAAATTATTCATAAATAGTCTTTGTGAATGAATCTTTACTTTTGAAGGTCATAGCCGCAACTGTTGCCAGTGATCCAACACAATATTCGGAAGCATTCCTTGGAAAACCAAATGAAGAGTATTGTTCTTGGATTCTTTCCCCAACGAACTGGGGAGGTGTGTATGCATTTCTTTACTTCTCTTTAGTAGGGTTTACCATTCCAGTTTACCTTTGTGCACAGAATATTAATTATAACTTGTTTCTTGTCAAAGTTTCTTTATACGAATAACCTTTTTGTTTACATTAAAGATCAATGTTGCATACATTATTGAAGTAGATGATGTTGTGTTAAAATTCTTATCTGCTGTTCTTTTTCTCCAAAGGCTCTAGTCGATACTGTAGGAAAATGTAAATGGATAGATTTAAAGACAATTACATTCCTATATGAGTTGGTATACTAGGTTCTGAGTTAGATTGTTTCTCACTATGTGCCAGATCTTCTATCTGTAATTATGTAGAAATCTACTTTCATTTTTTCATGCCTGTGAAATTCTTGGCCAGACTTTTCCTGCAGAGATCCCTTCAGTTTTAGAAATTATAATTAGTATCTGGAGTGAGTAGCTCGCAGGAGGCTTTTCTTTGCCCTGGACGGTAGAGGGTTATATATGTTGTGTAGTTTTGACTCGGAAAAGCCTAACGTTTTAGTTCTAGTTTAGTTTAGTGGAGTGTTCTAAGAACATTTTTGCTCTCACAAATTTGCACAGACACTTTATGTTGGTATGGAGGTAAATAACTTTTTGTTTCTTAAAATGGAGAAACGATTCTGAATCTGATATTCCCCCCAGCTGTGATTGTACATTAAAACCATATTATGCTGATCTCAGTCTGTTTATCTGCCATGATTCACTCTGATAGGACACTGAACTCCCTCACATAGCTTTCACAAGAATTAACAGGCTCAAACAAATACAAATATTGATGAACAACAAATCATCTCTATCGATAACTCAGCATGGTCCTGCAGCATGAAAAAGCTGCGTGCATTCTCCCTCTCTCAAAATAGGGTAGGAGCAACCTAAAATTCCCTCCCTTTGCTCTACATGGATTCTCTCCTTAAATTCCTGCACATCATTGGACCTTCCATCATCCATACATATAGTCTGAAACATAACTAACTATATCTTAAATTTTCACCTCATTAGAAGTTCTATTAATAGACTTTAACACCCCTCATGTGTTTGCTGAACACATTCTGAATAACAGTGCTAGGCACATGAGCAATAACCAACAATTGGGGCCAAGGTCAAACATGGGACCTTTTGCTTTGAAAACATGTTAAATTTCTACTTCATCTAAAAGTTCGAGCCAATAGAGAACTTAGCAATTTTCATTATGGAAAAACAAATAAATCTCAATAAAATTCTGGTGGGATCAATTTCTTAAATGTCTGGCTCTTGCA